>KN818290.1:86665-120658 GCA_000827485.1 Amanita muscaria Koide BX008 | reverse complement strand
TCATGAATCATCAGCTACGCTTACCGCCGAATTGGAAGATTATAGCATCCCCTTGAACTTCATAGAGAATCGCGCGACCACCGATCTTGACGTTCCTTGCCTGAACAACTGGCATGTCGATCCTACAGGTTCAAAGGAAGGATGAGGATTTCAGGAGCGTCTGTGATAGGGCGTGGGAAGTCATTTTGCCAAATTCAGCTGAACTATGGTTCATTCAGGCGCCCGTCTCTGGGACTGTGATGTAAGCTCGTATATCACTTCTTCGTATTGCTCTTCTTCTTACTTTTTTTCAGGGCACCAGTGGTTCTATGATTAGTGGATGGTTGCGGAAGCCGGAAGCCTTCCACTATATCAGGTGGAGGCGGTGCAGTGAGGGAATGAGACCGCCGCCATTCATCCAACGAAGCGCCAATCGCCACTCATGATTCTTCCAATCTCACTGCACCCGCTACAATGCCAAGTTTACACTGTTTTGTTCCAATTTCTAGTCCTTCTACTTCGTCCAGTCGTCACCTCCTTCCTCACATTGTCAACTCAAACTACTTAAAAGCCAGGTGCAACACGCATAAGCGCAAGCTTCGAAACCAACAAAGCAATAAGATTATTTCCTCACAAATTGCATATAACGGGGTACTCGCCTCCTTCTTCTTTGCCTTCCTCTTTATTAACATCCACTGTAGACACTGCCTGGATTGACAGATGCAGAGATGAAACCACCAACCCCAACGCACTCATCCCACACCTTCCCGTGATCAATCTGGTCCATTTGAGTAACGGCGCCGTCGGATAAAGAATGGACCAAGGTGCGACAGTGCCAGTTTTGTTTACGCGATTTAATCCCAACCTGTATTGCAGCTTAGCTTGTTGACACTCGGTACAGTTATCGGTACACTCGCAGATAACGCCGCAAAGAAGAAAAGGTGGATTTTTTCATCGCTTGGACTTCAACAAAACAAGACTCACTAGTTTGCGACAGTGACTACATACCGTACTGCAACTACAATCTTACCCCGTTACTCCAACCCTCGTTATCAGGAAACGCGAGAATAAGTGTTATATGCACAATCAATCCGGATCCTGGCGCTATATCGGAGATTATGAACTCTGCTATTCGCAAAGAGGATCAAGAACGTTAGAGCGCAGGCACAGCACTGTGTAAACAACCTTTTCACCATATATAAGACTGGTAATGACTAGCATCGAGTTTACTGATGTCTGACATCTGCGTATATACCCGTCGACCGTAAGACGGCCGTCCAATACCCGTACCGTGCCGTCAGCCACCTCAGCAGTTAAGCATACGGACGGTATACGGATATGCCGTATACCGTCAGTCACCGTACAGTGTACGGCCGTGGCCGTATAACGGACGGTGTGCAGCCCTACTACTCGTGGAACCAACGGAATCGCATTGAAACCGATAGAAGAAGATCAATGAAGTAGGTCACTTGATGTTTAGTATTCCATATCCGTCTTGCTTCCGGGCATGCACTGTCAGCTGAATCAAGATGAAAGGCGCTGACTGGTAGAGCTTGCGTCGATATGGAAAATCGTTGATAAGCAAGAACTTGAAGGTTGGCGCCCAGTGCTGTCACGCGTCATCATGCCTTTCAATCTCCATTGATTCTCCACGGAACGTGTTCAAGGTTAAGGGTCTCTCTGCTCGATATTTTAGCTACGATCTGACTTCTACATCTGTACCTGATGATCACATACCAGTGATACCATGAATCTTGCGGCCTCATTATTCCCGATACTATCACACATCGGCTTGATTTTGTGGATTAAGTTAACTGAGCGATATTCGCCAGTTCCGTCTCACTCTAGGCCTGATGGTGATGTGGTGAGAGGATTATGCGGCTTCTGTGCACAAGTTAAGAGACTCATGGCACCGCCGCCCTTCTTCTTTCCGTGCTCATGCTAGCCCACGGCTGTGTATCAACATAATATAGCTCAAAGATGCGAAAGAAGCGGATGCAGTGAGATCGTTCTATCCTGTCCAACAGTCTACTGCAGACCATGGCCGGATCCTGCAACAGATGCGATGATGTGACAAGCGTGATTTTCCCACAGTCGGGCATACACTGGCAGCACGTGTAACGATGTTCATTGATACCTAAAACATCCCCAATCCTCAAGCTCAAGCTCAAGGTTCCGTCTATCAGTCCTTACAAGGCGTGCATACTTCTCTCTCGGAGTCTCCTACTCGGCTACTCCTCGGTAGGTGTCAGATTGGAAAGTGACAAGGTTAAATTCGGAAAACATGCAAATTTCCGCGCAGGCAGCAAAGTTAACGTTTGAAGCCAGCAGCCATGCCGTTCCTGGTCATCGCCATTCCAAGTCCGGTCCTCCGGATCTATAAACAAACAGCCTAGCTGCTGGCGTTGGACCCTGGTGCCGACTTCCAAGTCAGTGACATTCATCGTCTTACGTTCCTGAACCCACGAATAACCAATAACAGATACCGGCGCATTCTCAGTGCGTAATTTAAAGACATTCTCGTTCAGTGGGTCACTCTGTCGGATGTCTGGACGATACTAACTCAGCAATGGAAGGCACAGTACCAAATGGGCAAAGCGGAGTTGATTGATGTACTACGGCGTAATCTCCAAGCAATGTCAAAAACACGGAGTCCTATGGATTCAAACAACAATAAGATCAATGTTTACCTTTAAAAGAAGTTGTTGAATTTATTCCAAGATTCGTAACTTCCAAACGTACCATTGAAGTTGTAGGTACCGCCGCCGTTCTGCTGACCATCGCCCGTGTTCGTGTTGCCGTACTGGGTACCAACATTCACGTTGTAGTTATTCTTGCCACGGTTATTGGCTGCAGTTTTCGCGTGAGTTTCCACCATTCTAGTGAGCGCATGCAAAGGGACCTACTTTTATTATTGGTCGTTTTGTTGTTTGAATTGTGGGTAGCTTTGCTGTTAGCTCCGAAAGCCAGTGCAGATGCTCCCGAGAAGTTTGCGTCGTTGCCGAATTTGATTGAGTTGTCTGGCATGTCTATATGCAGGGTTTATCAACATTGGTTTTTTACACGATGGCAAAGACTAACCTGAGTGTAGTAGTGTGTAGTTGGAGCTGATTTAAGCCTAATAAGCAGGAGATGGCGTTTGCGCTGTCTTTATACCCTCTTATACGGCGATTTCCCAGGTATTCACAAGGTTCGTGCGAGTGCTATCGCCCTAGAAATAGCTTCAAGTTGCTGTGTCAGATCTCCAATTGTCAGTCAGGGTTCTCCGGTGTTGCACCGGAAATGAAGAGAATGATGATCAGTAAGCTGATACCATACCTGTCTCATGCAAGAAACAAACTGAATGGAAAGATGGGGATAACACATCGATAGAAACAAACACGCCATCGCCGTGCACCATGTGTCAATCAGACTTGGAAGTAAGTCACGGTCATTCGAGTTATCAATTGGGCAGAGAAACTTACTAGTAGATCTTCTAACGGAGCTGTGTTAACTCGTTCCTCAAATAGCTGTATGGGCGCCTAAGCCTTGACATTTCCCCACACGTCCTGGATTTGGCATTTCCTTATCGTCGTTATCGATAAGTAACTTTCTGACACGCCTTGCCACAATTGCAAGCGTTGTATGAGAACTAAAGTTGTACCTGGGCATCTGTAATGTAAACACAGAAAAGAAGATATTTTAAGCCTTAGTACTGATCACAATTCGGTACAGAGAAATGTGGGGCAGACTAGCACAGCTCCGTGGAGCTTTCTGTGGAGATGATGGCTGTGTGACATTATTAACTTAGTTCGGCACTTTTGGCTGTGGTGGCTTCTATCGGCGAATTTTCCGCATATTAACACAAAGCACTGCAGTACGCTTTATCATCCTTCATCACTGTTCTAGACTTATATGATCATTGATGTACATGGAATACCTTATCAAGCGCCCAAGTAATGATCACAGGATCATTACATAGTATCCGGGCAGTGAACGGTGATAACTGTATGCCATATGACAGACGTGCAGCTGGCATCTATCAACGATCTGTCCAGTTGTTGCGGAAAGTCCCATTTTCTCGTACAAGAATCCTTGGACAATTGAAAGCCCGCGAGGGACGGCAGATGCCTAATTCGACCGTAATCTTGACTGAATCTGCTTTTGCAGCTTGAACTGCTCGTCTATCCAGTCAAAAGGTAGAATATTTTCGTTCACTCGAATAATGGAAGACATGTATGAATGAAGAACTTACAAGAGTTAAAAAAAATCCATAAGTATTATATAGTAGCGAAAAGCCACTTGTTGATCAATGATAGATCCTATGTCACTACGGGGAGCGTATGTGATAGCGAGACATAGGAGGATTTACGCACCGTATCGCCCGATGTGTGTGTTGTCAGGGGGAATTACGACGAGGTCGCGTCCTCAGTGCATCCTAAACTTTTTGATCAATGATAGATCCTATGTCACTACGGGGAGCGTATGTGATAGCGAGACATAGGAGGATTTACGCACCGTATCGCCCGATGTGTGTGTTGTCAGGGGGAATTACGACGAGGTCGCGTCCTCAGTGCATCCTAACAACCTTTTTCACCTCTCCGTTACATACCTGCTGTAACCTGCAGTGACCTGGAAGCCAGTGGCTCTTTCCATCACGACAATAAAATAAGAACAAAATAAGAAGCTAGACAAGAAATACTCTGTAGTTGAAGTGGGGCTTGGGCACGAAAGCACAGACTCGGACGGCTGTCACGGGCTGTGTACATAGGTTGCCGGTTAATAGTTATAACGAATGCAGTCAGTTTACATGTTTGATGTACATATCGACATACAATGTCACTTTCTAGTTAAATAGATAAATAAACCCATGGTCTAAGTAGTCCAAATCATCGTGTCCAGTGATCGGTCGCAAGCTAGAATCTCAGTCTTCCCTTGGTCTTTTGCTCCTCTGCCCAGTCCTTGGCATCGCCCCTTCCCCTTTCAACGTCAACACCAAACCAAATAACCAACGAAGCCACTGTGCACATCGCCAAAATGAACGGAAATCCCATCCAGTTATTCCCCGAGTCGTCGATGATGACTTGAATCACATTCGAACCTATAATGGAAGTCCCGGAACTCGACAGGCCAAGTAAGCTGAAAAACTATTCCATGATGAAAGTTAGTGCGGCAACGCGCTGGAAGACATAGGCGAAGTACCAGATTCTCGAATCCAGGGGGCGTCAGTTCGGCCATCATCGTCTTGGAGTACGCCCAGTATGGTGCTTGGAATAATCCAAAAATAATATTCCATCCCCTATGGTCCCGTTAGTTCAATGACGAAATTTTGACAGTTCAATCAACGAACCAGAATTCCCATGTATTGTGGTATCTTGAAATCTCGGTCGTCAGCTAATGGACTTCGTACCTAGGTTACGAAATTTGCGCACCCAATCTTATCCGTCCAAAGACCTATCATACCCCATAGATTAATCATGATAGTAAAAACATTCGTGACAATGAGCTAGGGCAAGAATGAATCGCTATCAAACCAAGTTTTGTGGTCGCTTACCATTGTCTTCGTCGATATCTTGAAGTATCGTTGAATATACCAGAATCCTAGTGTACCCACGATTGACGCTATGGCTTTAGCGAGGCCAAGGTACGTGTTTTGCAGGAAACTGGATTGGAATTGGTCGTTCTGACAAATTGTTACCAATGTCACGCTCGTGGCAAAGCCCTAATAAAAGCATTAGACATCATGGGTTAAGTCGGATAGAACTTGCGAAGGCCTACATCCCCGAGCAGGAAGATCGCAAAAAGGTATGTGAAGGTGTCCGGGAGCTTCTTGTATTGCTTGGCTGCTACCCAAAGCTGTAGCAAGTGGGTCAATGGTTTATAACACCAAGAATTTCTTAACTAACAACTTACCCGCTTCCAGCCGATGGTCAGGTAATTCTCTCCTTCAGGAATCGGTGGCCCAGGCCGTGATTCTTGGAAGATAACTACGCAACGTTTAGTACAAAATATAGGATAAGCAAGGTGCGCGTACACCACCATATTCCTGTAATAACCCAGTATGCAGTTGTTCTTGGACCATCGGTCAGCGTTGCTCGTTGGTGGAAGCCCATACTCACAAAACTATCGTATAATTGTTGACTAAAGGGTGGTCGGCCAAGGGTATCAGAATTGATAGGCTAAGGCACAGTACGACGAGGCCACCTATGGTGTAAAACGTCTGGATTTCGCAAGGTCAGTATTCATAACACGGCATGATTATCCGTACCATACCAGACTAATATTGCTAATCCTGTTCTTTTCAAGAGAGACGCCCACATCACATTCGTCCTTGCTGATTTCACGGCGCCTATATTTGTCTTCCACCTCACGAGTTTTCGCAGTGTTGCGAGCAAGTCGAGGATAAGCAGCGATATAAAACACCCACGTAGCAGCACAAGCGACAAATCCAGCGATGTATAGTGCCATTGATAGTGGCCATCTAGACGGCACTAAAGAAGTCGCGTCAGTGATTCTGGTATGATGCGATGGATAAGTTTGAGGTTACCTGTGAGTGTCAAACAAGCAAATTGTGCAGCCCAACATAGAAGTGTTACGACAACAAGCAAGTATCGCCCGAAAGTTCCATAATCAGCTACTGATCCCACTGTCACCACAAGAAACGCCATGATACCAAAGCTAATTCCGTTTGCGGTGAGAACCACACTCGCAACTGCCTTAGTTCCGTTTGCCCAACCAACGACGCACTGTCCCGAGGCGTCGGATGCTGTACATGACGAGCCAGGGCCATTGACTGGGTCATATCCAGCCTCCGTGGCTAACAGCTGAAAGAGAGTCAGTGTGTATGTTAAAGGGCCAATCCCCTGCACCAAGATGTGTCAAGTTCTGTGTCTGTTATATCAATGCATAACGGAACACCGACATTATCGCCACTGTAGTATACTATACCACGAAATGTATACCGCTTAGTCATGATCAATTGTGCAAGATCTAGAGCGGCTTACGATAATAACTCCAAAGTTCCTTCCTCGTCACAACAGGCTCTTTAGAGTCGCCTGTCATGGTGTCCCCTGAGTTGGCAGCTTCCTTGTCCACTCCAATGTTGGAGATAGGCTGGAACATCGTAATGTTAGTCACAGCAGAATATCATCGGAAATCGCTCACTGCATTGATATTTTCGACCAACGTAAGGTCCTGCATAGTGTAACGTTGATACTGTACGGAATGTTGTAGAACCTTTGCGTCTTTTGTTACCTTTGGCTTTTATACAATCTTTACTTCTCGCCTGTTTCACTTATAAGAGAAAGGAACTTAACGGCAGCGGAAGTTTTCGAAGACTGCGGTAATACAGGTGTCATGGTGCTTATTCTTCCATCCACGGATGGCGGATGGAAGCGAATAGCGAAACATGCACAAAGGCAAAATGTAGCCAAGCTGTCCCTGCACCATCACCATGACGCTCGAATGCTTGAGGTCTGCGCAGCCAGCCGGATAATTCACCCGTAACATTGTGATACTTCTGGCAGGAAAACGATAGTTCCAAGTCTTGTTAGCTAGTGGCACGCATGGATCTCATCCTCGAAGCACCAATCAGCATTTAATTTAACGTTAATTAGGTGTCCATGGCAAACTCACAGATTTGTCCCTCCACCGGGCTTGTTGATTGTTCAACCCATGACCCTTGAAATCTCATCCGTCGGAAATAGAGGCAGTGCGTAAAGTACAGGCAGGGATGATTCTGCTGCTGCGCAGATTGCCCTGAATCATTCGGCCAGTTGCATCATATTGTTTAATAGCCTGAAACTCTTGATGTACGTTGAAAGCGCAGCCGCAACGTGGGGAGTAGTGCGCGTTACCTTTCCCTGGGAAGTGGAAAAAGTGTAAAGATTCGTTTTCCAAGCACGCACCACACCTCATACGACTCCGCATATTGGTGCTTTTTTAGCTTACCTTCATAATTACCTACTGCTTAAATTAAGGGACATGTTTATCAAGAAGAAACGAGATCGGAATGCTTCCGGAAAATTCCAGTGCAAATTCTGTCACGGCTGGTCACGCTCTTGGCATTAATATTGACATAATGGTTACCACGTGCACGGCGACACCTCCGACTCAACAAACTGTTCTTAGTTGGCAATGTCGTGCGCACATATCCTCCTCCCCATCACTTTTTCTCCCTTTGGATGCGCTATAGGATGAAGTTTCTCGTGACCACGAGTCTTCTCGCCGTACACACTGGATTATCAACTTGCGCGCCTGGACGGCCTTTCAAGTCTATTGGTCAGGCTACCGGAAGAGCACACTCTATCAATACCAAATTTGTGAATCTGCCATGGACACCCACATAATTAACGTTAACTCGAATTTTAATCGGACAAGCTGCTTTGAGGATGAGATCCATGCGTGCCACTAGCTAACAGCTATCACGATGTTACAGCTGCGTTATACGGCTGGCTTCTCAAGACCTCAAAGCAGCTGAGGGTCATGATGATGGCGCAGGGGCAGCTTGGCTGCATTCTTCCTACTGTATCCGCATTACAAAACCTTCCGGGGCCATTAAGTTCCTTTTTCTTATTACCACTTGTCGGCTCACAGACCTTTCATACAGTATCAGCGTTACACTATGCAGGACCTCGAGTCTTAACATCAATGGAGTGAGCGATTTTCTATGAGGTTCTACTATGACTAACATTAAGATGTCCCAGCCTATCTCCAACATTGGAGTGGACAAGGAAGCCGCCAACTCAGGGGACATAATGACAGGCGACTTTCAAGAGCCTGTTGTGACGAGGAAGGAACTCTGGAGTTATTATCTCGCAGGTCTAGGGTGATATGACCAACGTGCTACTAGCATCTATCAATTGCTGAGAAAAGTCCCATTTTGCCCTACGAGAATACCAGTAAGTTTTAGCTTTCGACATCTTTTTCAGCTGACCTACTTCTTGTGAACGAAGACATATCACCCCAAAGTTTTGCGTCGACATCTTTTTCACAGCGGGAAGACGGGCATCAGAGTGGGTTTCGTATGAAGCAGCGAAAAAGATAACGAGCATACAATTTTGATCGGGACCCATGACCCCTTTTCTTGAGCTTTTCATGACGTCGCAGTCTAATAGTACATCCTGTTGCGCCGGTCGAGCCATCCATGGGTTCCTTAACAGTTGTCGCAGTTGGCAAAATGCAAGGGATATATTAGTAGCTGCTTTCTTGCTGAACGAGTTTCATTGTGTTTTAGTGCTCGTTATCCGAGGCTTAATTACGCCACACCCTTTTGGCGTGCAATCGATATTCGAATGCTATCACAGATCAAACTTTAGATCTGCCTTTAGTTGAAGGCGGGTGGCACGAAGTAGCTGCTATAACCTCGCTTCATTGAAGTATAGTGTTCAATAAATGCTCCATCTACTCCGAAATCGAATGATATGAGAACCCACATACAGTACATATGACGATGGTTATCCAATAATTACCAGTCTAATACGGAGAGCAACATATCGGTGTCACAGGCTTGCTTTGGGTGGGGACGGCTGCATCTTGATATGAGTACCAGAGGCGACGAGGCGATGATGCGTGTCATTCCAGATCTATAGAACCATCAATTCCTCGTTCCAATGAGTGTGTAACTCAACATACCTCTGTCCGTGCCGACACTGCACGAGATCCGATTGTCGTTGTTATACTCACGATACGCAGCTTGTCACCCCTGGAATGAAGAAATAAGTCAAGTGATGACCATTTGACTGGATATAACGCTTACACTACAGCGGGAGAATGATAGACAATGTTCAAAGATTGTGATACTGTACCAACTAACTGAGGTTCGTTTTGAGCCAAACCAAAAGCAATTATAGCCAGTGACGAGCATCTGAAGCGAGTAGGCGTCAGGTCAGTGGATTAGCTATAAAGATGGCTCACATGTCAATGAGGAACGCCGAGCAACCTCCATGGACGGTTCCTCCACCGTTGAGCATGTCTGTCCAACAACCGTGACGAGTGGTCGGCAAAGTGACATCATTGCGCACCTTCTTCGGTAGTGAGTTCACAAACAAAGCGGCACTCCTTCTTTAGAGGTTCCTCAGCCTTGTTCAGTATCGCAATTTCCTTCGAAACCAAACGCTTGCAGATAGAGGCACCAAACTGCGTATCTGTCAAGTTGTGTCCTAACAAGAATACGGAAGGAGGACAAAGGGCTCGTTTGACGCTATCAGGGACATTTCCAGAGATGTGGGCAATGTCAGCTTCAGCCATGGTGGACGTGATCGAGCAGGGAATGGGTTTTCAAGGTGGGCGTGGACACATCATTCTGCTTCCGGTGTCGAAATGCCGGCTGTGGCTATACGGAGGTGGGAAGGTTCTACTTTACCGGGATCCGGAGCCATAGCAATTCGCGGTGTTGCGAAATCAAGTCTCTGTTAGTATATCGGTTAGTACACGCGCCTGTCAGTAGAACTGTTCGCGCGAAAGCGGGGTTCGACTCCCCGACAGAGAGCTTTCTTTTTTTCCTACGAGCCATCAAAACTAGTCACAGCTACAAACAATCCTTTGTGACGGGTATAACGTCACGTCCTAATCACTTTCCTTCCTGCACCACCCTCGTCTGTTTCATAGGCATCATGTTAATCAAAGTCAAGGTAAAGCTCAAATTGACCGATGCTACTGCGTGATTAAATCGCTGACACCGCACTAGTAGACGTTGACAGGGAAAGAGGTGCGCAATTCAGATCGGTGCCGATCTGGTTTTTGGGAATTAACTCATGGTGGGATGAACCCGCAGATTGAGCTCGACATCGATCCAGAAGACCAGGTGAGTCTGGGATAGTTTGTTTCACAACGTACCCTGTGGCTGACAGTTGCTCACAGATTACCCGTATTAAGGAGAAAGTGGAAGAACAGTCTGGAGTGCCTCCACAGCAGCAGCGGTTGATCTTTGGTGGCCGGCAGATGTGAGTGACGTTGTCATAGTTATGACTCGTATTAACATGAAACCTCATGGAACAGGGCAGACGACAAGACTGCGAAGGATTTCAATATCAGCGCTGGAGCCGTGCTGCATCTCGTCCTTGCCTTGCGTGGAGGACGTTGATCGGTGTCATCAGGATATCTAATCACTCCTTTCACACTCATCGCTTGATCGTCGCTTTTCTATGCACCCATCCATCCGTCTTAATTGCATTATACTACTGTATCTTCTCAGCAACGAGCAATGAAAGCTTCTATTCAATGGTTGAGCTGAAGTATGATTTTGCCAATCGTGGGCGGTTCATCTTCGAATTTGGCGAATGCCTGTCTGCTTCCAGGAAAACGGTGCATAGAACTGCAGAGCAACGTTCGAGCTCAAACCTGCGTTCCGGTTATTCCCAGTCAAACTCGGACAACCCCAAACCCGCACTATGCTCACTTCATTACAACTTATACTTCATTGATTATAAAGCGGGCAAATCATGAATTTCTGTCTCAAGAGATTCTTTTTTTATAACCGGGATGAAATGTGCGCTATGCGAACTAAGATCAAAGCACAAGTGTCATATCCATAACTATATAAGGACAGTTGGTTGAACTCGTTGATCGTAGGATAAAAGTGTTCGGGGAATCTCCTAATGATCTTCAGAAGGCCCAACAATATCGGCACCTGGTAAAAGCCACCGATACGTGACGCTCAATCTGACGCTTCTATCGATCCAAATACCTTTCCCTTGTTTGGCATCCACCACAGCATAGTCTCTTGTGGTCTTTTTGATCCCATGAGTCCAACCATATCGTGCATCCTCTGTGAGGACATATACGCTCCTTTCTGGGAGGTATAGTTCCCATCTGTTCGTTGGTTTCTCCATGGTCTCGGAAAGCGGTGGGGAAGAATGGGTCTCCCTATCGAACCGCATAACGCAACCGCTGCTAAAACTTACGCCGATGATCCCATCGCCGTATCGCTTTATGAGATCAACGTGAGGAGATATGCCTTCGCCAGGGGCATAGAGATTGATGATAGCCTGTCGAGCTTGGGTAGTCGTAGAAGGGAATAAAAGAAGGTACGTCTTTGGCGGTAAAAGAGGTTTGAGGAGAGAGGAAAGAGTTGAGAGAAGAGTTACAAGTATAGTCGGGAGTCCGGTGGTATTGCTAGTATTACAAGTTTCCGTGAGTGATGATAGTACAGGAGATGCGAGGGTTGATGTGGCGGAGCATGAAGAATCGCCACGGGGTATTGTACAACTGTTACCAGTGGAAGTATTGGTATCTGGATATGATTGTGTTAAATTGTCCGAATTGAGATTGTTGGCACGGCCGAAGAGCATAACTTGGTTGACGTTTGGACTTTGGAAATAGGTACTCATGCAAAAGTCGACGACTTTGTCTGCAAGCTCTTGGGGTAAGCGTAATGAAGGATCAAAGTATAACCCTTGGATAGGCGGGGCACTGCGTAGCGCTGGTCCGAGATGAGGTTTCTGCAATTCATTAGATTCGTGAGGGTTATTCGTACAGTTGATTGCAGTGGCGTTTAGTGACCCTGCTGATGACGTGGCGGTCATGGGAGCACAACGTATTATGGGTATCGCGACTATCGCCAAACCAGGACTGGGGGGTATATCGTCATGAAATATTGAATCCACCGAAGAAGCTGAGAATAGAGACGAAGGTGATTCCTTGACTATTGAAGAAGCTTTGGAAGAGCACTGAGAACTGTGGGATAGCGTCGCTCTTGGAATTTCGATCCTGAGTTGCCTTCTTCTGCTCCGACGGGCCCAAAGCTCCAAGTCACGGTCGCATGACAAGCTTCTCTCTCTTTTCATGGGTAATGCGAATAAAGAATCTGAGGTCAAAACTCTGCCCGAGTCAGAGTTTGAAAGAGGCTCGACTGTGGTGGCTGACGCTGGGGATGACCCGGAAAATTTTGCTCTAAAAAATCTCTTGTTTTCCCAAAAACAATTGGAAATGTACTATGCGCGACGCACTCTGTTGCATGCAATTTTGGAAGACTTAGGATGCCAGATCGGTTACGATGCGGGGTTGACGTTGAGGGTGGGAACCGGTCACATAGTACCGAATATCCTCCGACCAAACAGCTCCAGAGCAGAAACTGAGAATACTTATATGTCCATGCCCCGACCTTCAACGAAAACCCATTCCTTGCTCGATCACGTCCACCATGGCCCAGGTTGAAGCTGATATAGTTGCTCACATCTCTGGAAATGTCCCTGATAGCGTTAAACGAGCCCTTGGTCGTCCTTCCGTACTCATGTTAGGACACTACTTGACAGATACGCAGTTTGGTGCTTCTATCTGCAAGCGTTTGGTTTCGAAGGAAATTGCGATACTGGACAAGGCTGAGGAACCTCTAAAGAAGGAATGCCGCTTTGTTTGTGAACTCACTACCGAAGAAGGTGCGTAATATCACTTTGCCGACCACTCGTTGTAACCCAATTTGAACAGACATGCTCAACATTGGAGGGACCCTCCATGGAGGTTGCGCGGCGTATCTCATTGAAGCGTGAGCTATCTTTATAGCTAATTTGTTGACTTGACGCCTGCTTGCTTTAGATGTTCGACACTGGCTTTGGTTGCTTTTGGTTTGGCTCGAAACGAGCCTCAGGTAGTTGGTACAGTGTTACAGTCTTTGAACATTGTCTATCATTCTCCAGCTGCAGTGTAAGCGTCATATCCGGTCAAATGGTTATCACTTGACTTGTTTGGACATTCTTCATTCGAATCATTCTAGTGGTGACAAGCTGCGTATCGTGAATAGAACAATGACAATTGGATCTCGTGCAGTGTCGGCACGGGCAGAGGTATGTTAAGTTACACAATTGCCTTTTCATTGGAATTTGGAACGAGGAATTGATGGTTCTATAGATCTGGAATGACACACACCATCGCCTCGTCGCCTCGGGCACGAATGTCTCGATGCAGCCATCCCCAGCTAAAGCAAGGCTGTGACACCAATATGGTGCTCTCCGTATTAGACTGATAATCATTGGCTGATAATCGTCATATGTATTGTGTATATGTTCTCATATCGTTCGATCTCGGTCCTCGGAGTAGATGGTGCACTATGCTGCAAGGAAGCGAGGTTATAGAAGCTGCTTTGCACTAGTACTCGCTTTCAAATGAAGAGTCAGGACAGATTTGATTGTTTGATCCACGATGGCGTTCGAATATCGAACTGAATGCACGCCAAAATGGCGTGGCACAATTAAGCCTTGGATAATGATTCTAACACAATGAAACTCGATCAACTAATACTTATTATTAAAATTATCAGATATCAATATATGGCGCTTTAGAAGTGCGTAGTATATATGTAGTACTTACGATACGATGAATCGCGTTGACCGTAACGGCAAATTTCGGGATTATTTTCCTACCAATTTCAGGTCTCTCACTGGCAGCACGGCCAGCGCCTTTGGCTATCCTCGTTTCTTAGTGATCCTCAGAGCGAGTGGTTGTTTCACAATAATACAATAAAAAGGCAATAAAAAGTTGTACTCTGTAGTTGAAGCGAAAGCACAGAAGGCTGTGTAAATAGATAACGGAGATCGCAAGGAAAAAAGAGCTCTCTGTCGGGGAGTCGAACCCCGCTTTCGCGCGCGCGGTTGAACCTGACAGGCGCGTGTACTAACCGATATACTAACAGAGACGTTCTATAATTAACATAAACACGCAAGATATCGTACTTCAAATTTGATACCGTCAACCAAGCTAGAAAGCCTAGAATTTCCATCTTCCCCTCGTCTGTTGCTCCTCTGCCCAGTCCTTGGCATCGCCCCTCCCCCTTTCAACATCAACACCAAGCCAAATAACCAACGAAGCCACTGTGCACATCGCGAAAAGGAACGGAAATCCCATCCAGTTGTTCCCGGTCTTATTGATGATGACTTGTATCACATTCGGACCTATAATGGAAGTCCCGGGACTCGACAGACCAAATAAGCTGAAAAACTATTCCATGAAAGTTAGTGCGGCAACGCGCTGAAATACTGGGCGAAGTTACAAGTACCATATTGTCAAAACCAGGGGGCGTCAGTTCAGCCATCATCGTCTGGGAATACGCCCAGTATGGTGATTGGAATAATCCAAAGATAATATTCCATCCCCTATGGTCCCGTCAGTTCAATGACGAAATTTTGACAGTTCAATCAACGAACCAGAATTCCCATGTATTGTGGTATCTTGAAATCTCGGTCGTTAGCTAATGGACTTGATACCTAGGTTACGAAATTTGCGCACCCAATCTTATGCGTCCAAAGACCCATCATGCCCCATAGATTAATCATGATTGTAAAAGCATTCGCGACAATGAGCTAGCGCAAGAATGAATCGCTATCAAAACCAAGTCTGGTCGTCGCTCACCATTGCCTTCGTCGACATCTTGAAGTATCGTTGAATATACCAGAATCCTAGTATACCCACAGTTGACGCTATAGCTTGAGCAAGGCCAAGGTACGTGTTTTGCAGGAAACTGAATTGGAATTGGTCGTTCTGACAAATCATCACCAATGTCATGCTCGTGCCGAAGCCCTGATAAACGCATTAGGCATCATGGGGTTCGTCGGATAGAACTTGCGAAGGCCTACATCCCCGAGTAGGAAGATCGCAACGAGGTATGTGAAGGTGTCCGGGAGCTTCCTGTATTGCTTGACTGTTGCCCAAAGCTATAGCGAGTGGTTCATTGATTTTGTAACACCAAGATGTTCTTAACAACTCAGTCTTACCCGCTTCCAGCCGATGGTCAGGTAATCCTTTCCTTCAGGAATCGGTGGCCCAGGTCGCGATTCTTGGAAGATAACTACACGCAACGTTTAGCACCAGACATGGGATAAGCAAGGTGCACATACACCACCATGTTCCTGTAATAATCCAGTATGCAGCCGTTCTTGAACTATCGGTCAGGATTATTTGTTGATGGAAGCGCATACTCACAATACTATCGTATAATTGTTGACCAAAGGGTGGTCGGCCAAGGGTATCAAAACTGATAGGCTCAGGCACAGTATGACGACGTAACCTATGTTGTAAAACGTCTGGATTCCGCCAGGTCAGTATCCATAAAACCGCATGATTATCCCGTCCCATACCAGGCTAATATTGCTAATCCTGTTCTTTTCTAGCGAGACGCCCACATCACATTCGTCCTTGCTGATTTCACGGCGCCTATATTTGCCTTCAAACTCACGAGTTTTCACAGTGTTACGAGCAAGTCGAGGATAAGCAGCGGCATAAAATACCCACGTAGCTGCACAAGTGACAAATCCAGCGATGTATAGTGTCATTGATAGCGGCCATCTAGACGGCACTGAAGAAGTCGCGTCAGTGATTCTGGTATGATGCGACGGAGATGTTTGAGGTTACCTGTGAGTGCCAAACAAGCGAATTGTGCAGCCCAACATAGAAGTGTTACGACAACAAGCAAATATCGCCCGAAAGTTCCATAATCAGCTACTGATCCCACTGTCACCAAAAAAAACGTCATGATAGCAAAGCTAATTCCGTTTGCAATTAGAACCACACTCGCAACTGCCTTGGTTCCGTTTCCCCAACGAACGACACATTGTCCAGATGCGTCGGATGCTGTACACGACGAGCCAGGACCATTGACTGGGTCATATCCAGCTTCCGTGGTTAACATCTGGAAGAGTGTCATCATGTATGTTAAAGGGCCAACACCCTGCACCAAGATATGTCAGGTTCTGTGTTTGGAATATCAATGCATAACGGAACACAGACATTGTCGCCATTGTAGTACACTATGCCACGGAATCAGTACTGCTTAGTCAATTGTGCCTGGTCTAGAGTGGCTTACGATAATAACTCCAGAGTTCCTTCCTCGTCACAACAGGCTCTTGAGAGTCGCTTGTCGTGGTGTCCCCTGAGTTGGCATCTTCTTTATCCAGCACTCCAATGGTGGAGATAGGCTGGAGCATCGTAATGTTAGTCATAGTAGAACATCATCAGAATCACTCACTGTCTTGATGTCTTCGACCATCGCAAGGCCCGGCATAGTGTAATGCTGATACCGTATGAAAGGTGGCAAGTGATGATGAGAGAAAGGAACGGCCAAGGAAATATATTGAAGAATGCTGTAATGCGGATACTATAGGAAGAATGGAAACCATGAGACTCCACTACTAGTAGCGGGGGTCCGCGGATGGCGGAGCGTAGCGAGGTGATATTACTGGCAGGAAAACGGTGGTTCCAAGCCTTATTAACGAGTGGCACGCATGGATCTCGATGGGCGGGGATCTCATCGCCGAAAAAGTAACTCGGCTGTAGCCTGCAGTGTCCGATGAGCATAATTTTAAAGTTAGCGCTGATTGTGTTCGAGATCTACAGTGCGGACTCACATATTTATCCATCGACGGGACTTGTTCGACACTTGGTCACTTATCCATCAGAAATGGATGCATTAAGTACTACAGGCAGCGGAGGATGATTCTGTTATTGCACAGGCCCTGAATCGTTTGGCCAGTTGCATCACAACACGAATTGTTCAATAGCTGACACCCTTCGACTAATGGCTAATCAGATATGCCTATCTGAGAAAGAAGCATGCGAATTCTGTAGCCCTGCATGCGATACACCATGTGTTACATATAGGAATGGACGCGGTGGATCACGTATCGCTACGAGAATGTCAGTATCATGCGTCATCTTGCAATTACGATGAGTTAGACACCTCAAAAGACCTTTGACGACGTATCGCCAAAGTTGCAGGTGCTCCTATCATTGTATTGACCGATGATCGCCTGTGTTTGTATTGCCGTACTAGGTACCAACATTCTCATATTTATTCTTGCCTTGATTATTGTCTGATGGTTTTGCTCATCATGGTCCATATCGAGGATGGTGGAGTGAACGAATGGACTCACTTGTTCTTCGTCTTGTTGTTCGAACTGTAGCTGTTTTCGCCGATAGCAATTGCAGTTCACTCGAGGCGTTTGCGTTGTCCCTGATTTCAACTGCAGCCTTTGCCATGTCATGGCTACAAAAGGACGTTCCAGAGGATAGAGATTAACCCAAGTGTACCTTTGCGATAGTTGAAGCGAGTGATAGGCCTTTAGTTTCAGCCACCCCACACATAAAATGTAGACGGAAAATCTACTTGCAAAGTGATCATCTAATGACTTTCTCGGGGAAATATCTTGACAATGTATCTGACAAAACCGAGTTAAGCGTAGCCCAAAGCAGATCTCGGTGAATGGCGATAAGAAGGGTAACCATTACGTTGATATTCAACCTTGATTTGGCTTCTTTCACAGGAGAGTGGTCAGCTGAAAACAGATGTCAAAAGATAGGACATGTCGGCTGGAACAAGTGGGAATATACTCAGCAATTGGACAGATCATTGACAGGCGCCGGTAGCACGACCGTCAAACAGTCATTCACCACCCATTAGCTGTCACTAATGCATTCAATGGTCCTATGGGTACTGCATGAGCGTTTAAATACATCATGCCATCAATCCCGTGTGAGATGCGCTTATATTTCCCGTCTTCTCAGAGGTTTCTATTCATGCTAGTTAGGAATCAAGGTCTTCCTGATTGCCGAAACCTGCCAGTGCCAGTTGATCGACAAAATACATTATGGGAAGGGCACACGAGGATAGCAGTAATCTTTCGGCGGTGTCAGGGTATAACTGGAACTCACAAATTGATCGCATTACCTGAGTAACATCCGCAGACTGGACTAACTATCAATGTGAGATAGCGCGGAAATCCATCATTAGGGACCAAAGTTGGGCCCTGACTGTGGAATTATCGTATGTGGAGACATCGGACAACGAGGGAGAGCGCAAACGATGTTTATGTACATGCAGCTGAGAATGCTCGGCTATACTGTTTGCCGGATTGCACATGGCTGAGACCCGCTCCCATCAACAACCGCTCTCACCGCAACTCTGGACCAGTCATCAAGCGTCCTCCAGGGAATCGCTGCATGCTTTGATATACTTATAAAAGCATCATGTCGTCACCTGCCAACTCACGCTCTTCATCGAGTTCCAGCCTGTCTGACCATACGATGGTCAAAGCTGCTCCCAACGTAGAGGTGGTGAGCGGTGTCGACGATGAATTTAGGGACATCGTGCCAAATGACTACAAAGAACCTGTCGTAACTAGGAAGGAACTCTGGAGCTATTATAGTGAGCGGCTCTTCTATCTCGTGTACAAAATAATTCATGTTTCACACCCATACAGTGTATTACAACGGCGACAATGTCGGTGTTCCATGATACTCGAAACTTTCCATGACGGAGTCTAATGCAGCTCGGAGTAGGGGGTTGGCCCTCTAGGATATACGATGACCCTTTTTCAGATGTTAACTACTGCAGCGGGATACGACCCTGTTAATGGCCCTGGTTCATCGTGTACGGCATCCAACGCGTCAGGGCAGTGCGTTGTTCCTTGGGGAAGCGGAACTATGGCGGTAGCCAGTGTTGTCCTAATTGCGAACGGAATCAGCTTTGCGGTCATGACGCTGCTTTTCACCACGATTGGGTCAGCAGGAGATTATGGGACGTTCGGACGGTATTTGCTCCTTGCCGTGACTGTCATTTGTTGGGCTGCGCAGTTTGCTTGTATGGCGCTCACAGGTGACAAGTTACCCGAATCTACATGGATTACGACAGTGGCTCATGTTATATTTTCAAGGGCCGTCTAGGTGGCCCTTGGCAATGGCCCTTTTCGTTGTCGGATTCACCACTTACGGAGCTACTCTCGTATTTTATGCTGCTGCTTTCCCTCGACTTGCTCGCAACACTGCAAAAACACGTGGATTCGAAGATAGGTACCAACGGGGTGAAATTGGTAAAGACGAATACGATCTGGGCGTCTCTTTGGAAAAGAACAGGGTCAGCAATTGGAGTACGGTATGGACCATATCTGAATCGCGTGGATTGAAGCTAACTTCACTCCGGGTTTAGACACATAGTAATATAGGATACGTCGTTATTCTATGCTTGAACCTGTCAATCCTGTTGCCGCTCGCCGATAACCCATTAGTGAACAACTACACCCTAGTTTTGTGCGTGCGCTTCCCACATACGAAAGAGCTGAAAGAACTTATCTAATCTTGTCCAAGAACAAATGCATACTGGGTTCTTACGGGAATATGGTGGTGTATGCTTACCCTGATTATTGTGACGTCCACAATTTGAATATCTGACAGTTATCTTTCAAGAACCACGGCCTGGTCCTCCACTTCCCAAAGGCGAAAGTTACCTGACGATTGGCTGGAAACAGGTAAGGCATAGCGAACATCATGGAAAGGGTTGACCAACTCCCCCTAGATTTGGTCTGCGACAAAGCAGTACAAGAGACTCCCATATACCTTCATATACCTATTCGGTTTTTTCCTGCTTGCGGATGTATGTCTTGTTCTCCCTGATTGACTTGTATTGATTTTTCTTCTTCTTCAGGGCCTGAACACGACTACAACGCTCGTTGCAATTTGCCAGAATGACAAGTTTCAGTTCAGTTTTTTGCAGAACACATACCTTGGCCTCGCGCAAGCTATAACATCGACAATGAGCACTATAGGGTTCTGGTATATTCAACGATATTTCAAGATCTCGACGAAGCGAATGGTGAGTACCAACCCAGTTGGGAAGTTCGGCTGAATTACCCTTGTCACAGTTCTTTGTAACAAATCTTTTTACGGTTATCATTCCTTTATGGGGCATGATAGGTCTCTGGACTAATAAGCTTGGGTGCGTATACTTCTGAAATCGAAATTTCGTACTGTAATCATCATTGGTGTTAAGATACCATAACGCATGGGAATTCTGGTCCGTGAATAGTAATTCAACATGCCCTCATAGCGTTGACTCGTCCACAGGGCATATAATGTAGTCTTCGGGTTATTCCAAGCGCCCTATTATGCCTACTCACAGACTGTGATGGCTGAACTAACGCCTCCTGGTTTCGACAATATGGTATTCACTCCTTGTTCTTCATACGTTGTCGTAATAACGCTGATACGTTGATACGTAGTTTTTCGGCTTATTTGGTCTATCGAATCGCGCATCATCCATGATAGGGCCCAACGTGATCCAAGCGATCATCAATAGAACGGGGGACAACTGGATGGGATTTCCATTCCTTTTTGCGATATGTTTTGCGGCTTCTTTGGTCGTTTGGCTTGGAGTTGATGTGGAAAAGGGGAGGAACGATGCCCAAAGTTGGGCGGAGGAGCAAAGGACTCGGGACAGATAGACACAGCTGCAGGTCGTTTTAGTTCTGGGTTAGCAGTTGGCGGTGGATTCGTCATTGTATATAAGTTTTTCTTATCAGCGATTTTCTCAACGCTATTTGAATATGGTCCTCATAACTGGCTGAATAGGAGCCATTTGTCTTAGAAGCTTGCACACGCTCGCGTTCTGAACCAAGAATGGATCACTACACAGCCAGCCACTACACGACGAGATCAAATTTCAAATTCCGGACACGAACAACACCGATGACTCAATAGACAGCACAGCTCCGATGCCTCAGCTGATGACTTCCCAGCGCAAAGGGACATAGTACAATAGCAGGGACGACATCCAACCAAGGATTTTATTTAATATTGATAGATATTTAAACTATTATACCCCTCTAACCGTAATTGACACTTTCCAACCATCTAGTCCTATCCCGAATAACCAAGTCCAACCCAGTGGTAAGTCCTACACTAAAACATCTAGATCCTTTAACCTCACGTTTTCAACATTATAGCTCATCGGACGGCAAACCTGCTATACTGGAAGGCCTATTGTTATTTTGCAGAAATTTGAAATAAAGGATATCGTTGACTGCGAGGGGTCCGGGGATAAAGGTCACGGTATTTGCTGCGGAAGCCAGTCGCAGGGAAGGCAGAGTGATCGACTATGTGGAATTCGAGAAGGCAGCGAGAGATAGAGTTAATCAGAAAAACCTGAGAAGCTAACTCCTTCAACGCCCCATTGGTTCTAGCATTCGCCTTCTGGTTTTTTCCTTTTCCATCGTGTTTTTCTCACTACAGACTGGTTGTCACGCGTGTGGTGAATAGGTAAATACCTGACCTCCCGAAGGATGCTTCTTATTAGCTTAGCATATTGTTTTTAGAACATGTTTGCATTACACGCCCGTATCATTACATGTAATAATAGCTGTGAAAACATAACAGAAAGAAAGAGTTAGCTATCTATCCACACTTGAATTCTTTTTGGGAAAAAAAACAAAAATTCAGACTAAATATAATGATTCCGGATAGACTTGATTCCTCACGGAGCACATAAATGCCTCAGTTGAGGGAGTCTGTATTGTCATCGCATACGCCGCGCTTTCCCCATTCATTCCACCCAAAAATCGCGACTCGAAAAAAACAAATGGAGGAAGACCACTACTCACCAAGTTCACCGATTCTTGAAGTAATCCAGGAGGACGTGTAATCCCTCACTCTCAACGCCATAATCCTTGACCACAACACAGCTGCACCCAACGATCTTGCGAGGGTTGCCCTCACGGTCGATTTTGCAAAGACCAGCCCAGGTACCGAGGACCTTGGAATCACCGACTTTGATGAGGTTGATCTTGTGTTCGGCGCAGAGAGCTTCGATGAGTTTGAGGTACTCGGCTTCGTTGCAGGTCTCGACGAGGACGCACAAGTGGGCTTGGCGCTTGTCGAGAGCTTTGGTGCATTCGCGTAGACCTCGGGCAAGGCCGTCATGGACAAGGGCGTTCTTCAAGACTTGCTAAAAAAGTTGTTTGAATATTAGTTAGAGAGTGGTGGATGTGTGCGAACCTGAAGAGCATCCTCGATTGAGAGCTTGCCCTTGGGAGCCTCAGCGGGAACCTCAACCTCAACTTCCTGGGGTGCGTCGACTTGAATGTCATCTCCAGCGTCAGACATCCTGTCAACAGCGTCAAGTTCAAGATAAATCGTGCCCTGACACACAATGAAACCCACTTTTTTGAGCTGTTTTAAAAGGTGGTTTGATGTCTTCTTCCGCTTTCGTTGATGTGAGGAGAAAAAACAAGGTTTAACGTTCATCTCATTTGTAGCCGCTATTCAAGCTCCGATCGGCAAGAGCCGCCGACACTGTCACGCTCTGCCAACACGCACAACAAACACTTCTACATCGTCTGAATCATGGTTCGTACCCAGCCAAATCTAAAAAAGACGCATATATCTACCTCACGAACAGAGCTTAGCATTCGTCAACTCGCATGACTCTTCCGAACGTAATAAGCCCATACTTTTGCCTCGCGTTCAGAAAAGCTCCATGACCACGTATTGTTAGCCCACAGTGACGCCGTCTGGGGCATCGCGTACACAGAAGCCGAAACAGTGTTCTCCATCTCCGCAGACGGGTCTATCAAGCATTGGACAAGCGCTTCAGGTCAACCCGTTTCGCCCAACTCGGCGTTTCCACCCCCGCATACCTTGGGCCTGGTCTCGCTTTCCGCGTCGAGGGACGGTCAGAAGGTGTTGTACAACAGCATAGAAGGTCTCGTCAGCCTTTGGGACGTGGCGCAAAACAAGATCGTGGCTAGGTTTGAGAGCTATGTGAGGAAAACGGAAAACCCAGAGCCGTGTAAGTCATTATCGTCACCTGGCATACCCTGTCTCAGAGTATCCTTAGTTTGAAGGAATTTCGTGTGAACAGCATGGTCTGTCTCTCTCAATCCTAAATCGGAAACGTACGCCTCGACGGGTGGATCGGGGAACTTGGTCTTACACTCTGCTAAAGCTGAGAACTTTGGCGAACGACTTGCTACGCTGTCACCGGGCACTAGACAGAAATTTGGTATGCACTGTTCGCACGTAAGTTTTATTCGACAAGCTTCCTCAACTTTTCGCTAATGCCGGTTTCCACAGAGTCCCGATGGCAAACGCGTAGCACTTGCCACTGAATCCGGCCAAATTTTCATCTTTGACGTCGAATCCAACACACTCGCCACTTCATTCCACTCACATGCCATGTCCGTCCGATCCGTCGCATGGTCATACGACTCCAGTGTGCGTTCTTATCCTCAATCTTTCAATATCTGCTCGTGTTCACTAAATTCTTAGATACTCATGAGCGCCTCAGAGGACAAGCACGTCGTTCTACACGACGTCAGAGGACAAGCAGGCGGGTTCGTCACGTCCTTCTCTGGACACTCTTCTTGGGTTCTCAGTGTCGATATCTCTCCCGACGGCCGTCTGGCACTTTCTGGGTGCGTCTGTGGAAATCTCGATTTCTTTCCTTGATGTCTAAGAACCTGCATGCACGCCAGGTCCGCGGACAAGACTGTCAAAGTATGGGACATCGGCGCCCGAGCGGCTGTCTCAACCATCCCAGATACAGGAGAAGTCTGGGCTGTGGCGTGGAGACCGAAACCAGCGCCTGTGGGTAGCCCAGGATCGTTTGTCACGGGAGGCGAGGATGGCACAGTGAGATGGTGGAGAGGTGCTGGTGCCGGAGTGGTCTAGGGCCTCAGATGCAAAATATGTTTTTTTTTGTTGTTACTGTATTACTTACAATCCAATAAAATCCTTTTGTTATGCTAGCAATTTTTTTGAAGGGGAATGTCTATGTATATGCACGTCAAAGGTATTGGTGCAACTTTGAAATTTCGAGAAAGCCATGCACCAAAAAATCTACCATATCACAGAAGAGGGTAAAAAAATAAAATGCAAATCATGAAGAGACATTGTCAAGAGGCATCACAACGCCCATCAACCACGTTAACGTCGGAGTCACGTTCTGCCCTTTGGCTTGAAGAGCTTGAAAAGATCGCGGGGATCAACGTCAAATCGCACACATGGTAACCGGCTCACCTTTTAGTTCCTGGTACCGAGTAATGACTTGCTCGATTTGGTCTCGGGTGAGCGGACAACTTCGGCCTTGCTCAACTGCTGCTTTGGCTGTTGTTGAGTTGTAATTGTTTGAAAGCCGGGAGGGCGGAGATCAGGGTACCATAATCAGATAAGCATCTACCTAGGAAAAAGAACCGTGATACGTGCCATAATGTATCCGTTTCACAAATTCAGCTTCGACGCCTTGTGGCAAGTCTGGATGGTGAGATGGGTACTCGGAGAGGAGCGACCAATAGTGGGCTTTGCTTTCCCACAATTCAAGACCTGAAAAAAAAGCGCACTGGGTCAGTAAACAGGCGGTAGTCATGCGGTGGAGTGGGGTACAGCTAGTAACCGCTAAAGGGCTGTAACGAGAAAGGACCACACGAAACGTTATACGTACCACGCTGATCGGACCATCTGTATGCTTTACCCGCGTTCCTTGATATCACCTCAATCATGACCGATGTCTCCGACACATCTGACAGGACGAGCTCCCAGTCGTCTCCCAATTTCTTCCCTATCCGGTCGTACGCCATATTGGCCATGTGGTCCTCCCAAGATTCGATCACGAGCGAGAGATTCCGGGGCAGAGTAATGTCGTCGGGAGTGATGAGGTGCAATTGCGGG
Source organism: Amanita muscaria Koide BX008 (assembly GCA_000827485.1). Classification (NCBI taxonomy): domain Eukaryota; kingdom Fungi; phylum Basidiomycota; class Agaricomycetes; order Agaricales; family Amanitaceae; genus Amanita; species Amanita muscaria. The sequence goes on along the minus strand of KN818290.1, from coordinate 95,281 downwards.
TTGTAAAAGTAGACGTCGCCGTTGGGGTGTCGGTAGACTTCCCATGAGGGAGGCGCTACGATGTAACTTTTTTGTGTGTGTGAGCCGTACGACAGTGGGATTTGAGAAATGTGCACGTACCTTGAACCGTCCTTATCCATGAAAGCGACGCCCATGAAAGGTCGCTGATATCGCGTCGTCTGCACAAAGTCCAATAAACACTGTCCCGTGAAGCGCGCTTCCATTTCGTCTGCTTGCTCTCCGTCCTCCTTGGGCTTCTTGTCGATGCCAATGTCGCGCGCCATTGTAGCTGTCGTCCTTGATAGCGTTCCCGAAAGATGTTATGTATACGTCGCTGACCGTGTTTTGGCGAATACTCGTTTCTTCGCGGATCTTGCGTAAACCCAAGTAAAGCAGGTGGAGACTAGAGGTGGAGTTTAAGTAGTAGGGATTTAGTCGTGCACTGAATCTCGGTCTGGATCTGACGCGGCGAGAAGTAAGAAACCGATGATAAAGTAGATGGTGTGCGTGTGACAGCGGTGATTGGGGGGACGTGTGTGGGGGGAAAAGGAATAGTCGGAGCAGGGATTACACGTCTGCATGTCTGGCAAGAAAGCCAATGACGCTGGAAGCATGGGCTACGGCCGCCGAGTCGGAGCCCGCAGCCGTACTGCACTGTGAGAATTGTGATTTGTTTGACACAAGTTTGGGTCTAGACTGTGTATAGTTCTGACGCCACCGCCATGGGTCTTTTGACCGAATTAAAAACGCCGTACGGTTTGCGGCGTGGGGGGTGCAGGCAACCAGTCGATTAAGGAAAATTCACACGCTTAACACGAGAAAAAGCGCCGGTAACGAGCGTGTACTATGGCTATTGCCGAAGCATGAATGGCGCCTGATTGGCGATACCAAAAGTAGACGCGGCCGCCGGTCAAAGTCCTTGAAAATCGGGACTGGACGTCTTTGGTAACGGGCATGAGAAGACCATGAGGTCACGAGTCAAAGTAACTTACACCAACGTTCTTAATCCGGCGTTCGGCACTGGTGATATGAGAAAGATGACACCTCAGCAGACCTAGGGGAAAAAAAAAGAGGAGTGAACTCGCTTCTGCCTCGACGCTTCTCCGTTTCAGTACCGCAGGGAAGAAAAAAATTTCATTAGATTTCATAGAAATATCAAATATCCTGGCTATCCGGGTCGATGTCACCTTCGGCATCCAAGTCATCACCCTCAGACGACACTGCTGATAAGCATTCGGCGCCCGGTTCATTAAAAACAATAATAGTACCACCCAAATTCGGTCGTGACCCAAAAGGATCGGGGCCATGAAATTCGGAATTATTCTTTCTGGGCTTGCCGTGGTCCTGTGGGTTCCTATTCCGATCAGGGTAGTTGGTGGACTGTTTCTCGGAAAGAGTAGGGTCGCCGGAACCTTTACTAGGTAACGAGGCCGCTTGTGTGGAAGCAGTAGTAGTAGCGATGGTAGTGTCAGGGAGTGGTGGTGCTTCGGCGCCCTGAAGTGGGCATTCTAGTGCTATATTGTCCCTGTCGAGTGGTGCCGGGAGTGGAGGGTTGTTCGTGTTCGCCTCTGTGTCGTATTCCGTAGTCACCTCCGCTCCCGCACCGTCGGATGCTGAACAAAGTCTTGGCAACGAACTGGCTCCCGACTGCGTTGTTTCGTCCCTATAAGGAACTCGATGATCCACGGGAGCACCCGCGTCGTTGATTAAATGAGGAACCGAGTACGAGGCCGATGACGGCGGCGTAGATTCCGTATCAGGTCTCTCATGAACGGTACCAGCACCTTGGTCATCTACTTCACTCTGAGAACTCTCAGTTGGTCCAATTACACCTCCGCCACCACCGTCAGAGGAGGCAGCAGCAGCCTGGTCAGCAAGCACGTCAAGAGCGCTTCTAGTGCGTTGGGTGGACTGTGCGGAACTGTGTGCCTGGATAACTGCCGGAACGCGTTTCGCTGCCAAGGTGGAGTTAATTTCCCGATCAGGGTCAATCCTTGGAGTCGACGCGTTTCCTCTTTGCTTCTCTGTAATGGTTCGTAGTCTCGGAGTTGCCGGGGATCGGGTTATAGTCGTGGTTGTTGTATTGCGCCTTCTCTTCTTCCTTTGAATGCTCTCTTCCACGTCCCGTTCTTCTACTTGACTTCGAGGCTGACGCCTTCTGGCGTCCTCGCCTCCATCCGTGGCGCCGATGGCACCATCTGATACGGTAAGTCGGTGTCCATGAGCAGGAGCTTCGCAATCTTCAGACATCATGGTTCGAGCTGCGCTAAGGAGAGAATCCAACGGCGTCTGTCCAGACGCCGGTGCCATATCCTCATTCGAACTGGCGATGGTCGATAAAGTTCTCGTAACACTTCGCGTAGACGAGACTAACGTATCTCGCGATCTGGCTGTACTGGTAGTTCCTATGCTGGAACTCGATGGATGGGCCAGAGGCGAACTAAGGAGCATCTTATCTCCGGGTCCATGTATCCGCCTCGGAGTTGGGGTACTAGGACTTTGAATCAGAGTCGGGCGACTCTTCAGCGGTGATGAGCGTTTCGTTGTGCTACTAGAAGGCGCACCACTAGCCTGCTCCTTCGCCTTCGCCCTGTCTTTGGTAGCACTTGCTATCTCTTCAGGTACAACTACTGATTTATCCTGCACTTTGACAATGCCTGCAATCGCCGCCGCTCGTTCTCGTCCGATCCTGCGAGCTGCCAGGAGTAGATGTTCGGCTCGTGCATCGCTCAAGAACGTGCTTGCCTTGTTCTTTCCTTGATGTTGAGTACGAGACGTCGTTGTTCCCATGGTCCGACGGGCGGTGGTCTTCGGGGGAGACGGTTGGTATTTGTCTTTTTGGGAATCAGTGTTTGATTCGCCTTGACCTCCATCCTTGTCCGCCTTATCAGGCCGAAAAGGGATCGAAGCTCCAGAATTCGACGAGGACGGTTGCTTCGAGAACGGTGACACGATATATGAATATGGATAGGAAACAGAATAGGCGCTGATGGTCGGACTACTGAGGACATCTGGAGGTTTGAGTGGCGACGGCTTAGTAGGGCTGGCAGCTTGCCGATTAAAGTCGTTCATATATGCGTAAGGATTCCAAGAAGATGAGGAAGGTGTAGGTGTAGGAGGCGCTTCCGTGTCGGTATCGCCATCTTCATTGGAATCTGACCCAGCTTCGTTCGAGGGACCCCCCTTTCCCTTCCCTTTATTCGAGCTTGGGTCTACGGGGTAGTCGCCTCTTCTCCTTTTTCTTCCTCTGTTGACTGAAACGGGGGTGGTGGTGGACGAAACAGGGGCATACTGCGTGGGCGCATGAGGGAAAGGGGAAATGTAGCTTTGCATTTGAGCATATGAATATGACATAGGCCGCCGCGTTGGCTGGGGAAGTAGATGGGGTTGCATGACGAGTAATGGTTTCAGCTTTGATAGCTCGGTTTCTAAATCTGTCAGTCGCGCCTGGGTGTCGTGCAACTGATCGCCCGACGCCATCAGGATACATGTCGTCGTTACCGGCTAGCGCCTACTCACCTTCCCCTTCAAAGCCTTATTGTCTGATTCATAGACCGCACACAGGTGTGTTAATTCCTGCATATATATCATGAGCCGAATGGGAGGGTACGACTACAGGGGACGGGCGCACCTCTTCTTTCCCGGAATCGCTGTCCCTATCCTTCTTAGCATGCCGAGAAACCAACGCCTCAGACGTCCTATCCCACCCATCTCTCTCCGCCTGCCATCTATCTCGTTCCTGAAGGATCTGATTTATGAGATAGTCGCGCTGAACTAAAAGGTCTCGAATGATTTCTGCTTGCTTCTGCAACTGATCTTGAATATCCAATATCTTGGCATCATTGCTATTGTTCTGGTTCCCCTCTTCATCGTCTTCAATAATCATAATATCGTCGAGAGCGAGTGACGTCGGGGGCTCAGATGGCGGCGGCATCAGAGACTAAGCAAAGTCGTGTCGTTGGCAAACAAAGCCAAACGTGGGCCCGACGCGTCATCACGTGGCTGGCGAATTGATAAGAAGTGGAGTCACGTGCTATGCTGTGCTGTACACTCCAATGCCGCGTGCCACGATGAGCTCAGCGCTGCTCGCGCTCCTCCTCCTCATCCCCCCAATTCTCGCAGTCACCTATCTCCTCACTGTACTCCCCAATCCACAACCACCACTGAATGTCTTCTCCTCATTATCTTCATTGCCCCTAGCATGGTCTATTTACCCAGACGATTACTACCCTGACGGTGCTTACGCCCCTCTCCCATTCGGGAAAGTACGTCCTTCATATCTACCCCAGGCTATATAACCCACACTATTAATTCAATAGGTTAGATACTGGCTTCTTGGCCCAGACAACGGTCAAAATGTTCGTTGCTTTCTTTGTACCCCGGTCCAACAGAATCTGACTATCACTCCACGCAGGTCGTCCTTATACACGGTCTCTCTATACCCGCTATCATCTGGACAGACGTCGCTCCTTCTCTTGCAGCCAATGGATATCGCGTGTTGCTCTATGGTGCGCCACTCCTGTCCCTACTCTAGCTTCCACGTTTCTCACGAACTCGTGGCAACTTAGACCTCTATGGCCGCGGTTACTCCGACGCCCCACAAATGACTTACGATACTAATCTGTATACTACACAACTCGCTCTTCTTATGCAATACTTGAAATGGGATAAGGCTTTCGTGGTTGGTGTTTCTATGGTGAGTCTTTGTTCCTACAGACGCAGCAAGCTCTAACTGTAAACCAGGGTGGCGGAATCGCAGCCGCTTTCACCGCTCAATATCCTTATCTCGTCAACAATCGTGTAGCTCTTATCGCTAGCGCTGGTATAATGGAGGTAAGCTTGAGCCTATCTCCTCGGGGTTACCATATCTGACTCAAAACTCTAAAAGTCAAGTGACATATCCCGCACTGCTAAATTTATGTCGTCTCCCATTGTTCAATCACTAGCCTCTAGCAGTATTGCACGTGTAAGTGTCTATGTTTATATACTTCCACGCGGAAGGCGGCGCATTACTCACACTCACTTTGTGCTATAGGGATACCTCCAACGACTAACGAACAGCACCTCTAACAACTATACCTCAACGCCTGACGCGACTGACTTCGATGTAGACGTGACTGATCTCAAAGAAGAGCGGCCATCAAAAAATGCTTCCTTGATCGATTCTATTCTAGAGGTTAGTAATATTCATATGACTTTCAAAGGACGTCCATCACGAACAGTTCTTTCAGCTCGTTCGTCTCCAGTCTGCCCATCTACCGGGGTACAACGCAGCCGTGTCGTCGTCATTACGCGACGGTCCAATACGCGGCCTAGCCCATTGCTTCTCGTCACCAAACTTTGATTCCCGCCGGGTCTTAGTCATTCATGTTAGTTTATAATCGTTTCTTTTTGCCTGCAATTCCATAACTTATAAATTTCGTTCAGGGCACGAACGACAAGACTGTTCCACCCAAATACGCACAGAAAATCATGTCGTTGTTACCCGACTCCACCCGCGCTCAGTCAGAGGTATATACCGTCCAAGGCGCCGGTCACGATTTGACTCTAAGTCATGCTCCACTTATCAACAAGCTACTCGTCGACTTTCTTGGCGGCAAGAAAGTCAGCGAATGATATGTTCAAATGAAAACGCGGTCCAAAGACATAAGGTACCCTAGAAATCCCTATTACTCTCCCCCTCGCTCTCGCTCCCGACCCCCGGATTGTATTTCTCCCTTTGTTTTTCTATGCCTTTATGCTCTTGTATTATCCCATGCACCATAGTACCATGCACACATCCTTCGCATGTTTCACTACACACACTACATCATATTTTCGCGTTTATTACTAACCATCGGTTGTACCACCAAAAAAAGACTATCACGCCTCTTTTTTCTCCTTTTTGCATTTGGGTTTGTTTGGGTTTGCTCTAGGTTTCCTTCTGGGTGCAATATAATTATCACTATCGTTATTTCCCCCATCTGGAGCTCAGTAACCCGGGTTAGATAGCTGTTCGTTATTTATTTGCTGTGTTTATTTGACTAGCAAACATTTACACGCAACGATCGACTCATCCCGCGATCATATGGCAAGTGTCAAAAAAGGCTTTGACTAGGCTGTTCCCTAAATACAGAAAGGAAGTTACTCCTCTCCTATCCGAATTCAGCATGGGAATGAGTGACAAGAAATCACAGTAATGGCTGGCAACCAGTACTATCTTACTACTTTGTACGGATCATCAGGGTGCTGTATCAGTTATTCGAGAGAAGACGCACGGCTGCCAAGTAAGTGGTTCGGAAATTAATGAAGGTTGTCTAAGCACGCACGTGGGGTTCATGAGAGCGCAGAGTAAATAAACGAGCCCCGAAGGATCATCGAACGGAATATCGGCTTCAATTAATAGGATCTCCGAGTCGGTTTCATGATATAGTGTGGTCATAGTGCTGTTTTTGTGAAAACACGAGGAGGGTTCAAGTTAAGTTGGACGTGATGCTATCCTATGACAGTGGTATCATGATGAAATGTAGATGAGACAATCCAAACCCCGAGATTGGAAAAAAGATTTCGTTATAATTGTGGTCATTGGATTACTCAGCTCTCGTTCTTGGCGTTTATAACGAAGCCTGGGCGCCGTTGGCGGTGATGTTTATGAAGCACCAACGGAATCTTTTCAGCTTTGACTTAAATAAAGTAGCATACATTTTGCTGTATGCAAAACGCGAGTGAACGCAGCTTTATACCCCCCTCGTGTCCTAACGCATGGGTGGGGGGCACAATTTCTGCATATCGAAAAAGTCCCTGATGAGATGCATTGAGAAAATTATACAATAAGAACGAATGACGTGTTGAACGCAACATAGCAACATGCAGTGTTGAACAATGATCCCATGCCTTATACCATTACAGCTCCTTTCGGTATGTGATTGTAACTGCACCAGCACTCTCCTTGACCGAAGTCAAAACCCTGCCAAACTGCACAATGTCCATCTCCGTGGAACCATGAGGGGTGACATAGCCACCACCATTGAGATAAGCATATGCGTCGCGGAAGGTCACCGTTCCAAAGTCACAGAACGGAACAAGCGCGCCTCCCCCAGAGAAGTCTTCAACGATCCACTCTGCGTTCATTTCGCAAAGCGGGTTAAAAGGATAAGAGAGGTCTTGATATACGGTCTGCCTGTTTGACAGGTTCTCGATGACTGCCATGCCAGTAGTTTTGGAATAGGCAGTGACGGTGAGCTTGATGACATCTCCAGAATTGATAATTATGTCGTCGAAGTAGTAACTGCGGTCTGGGAACCATTCGTACCAAGCTTCGTGATGGTCAGAACTAAAAGTTTATATATATGAATGGTCGATACAAACCCACCATCGTAAGCGACGACGCCATTCTCAAAGTGCATATCGACACCAGTCTGGAGAATAGCAGTTGGGCAAGTACTACCATCTATCCCAACCCAGACGGCGGCATAGCCATCAGGTGGACCGGGAGTTGGGACAGTGAAGGTGCCAGTAACCTTGTGGAAACTGTCCTGCGTTTGAAAGGTGAGTAGTCGCTGCATAGGCCACAACATAGAGATGACGTACTGCAGGGTACGTGTTCCAAACGGCTCCAGCCCAGTTACTGCTGTAAACAGCGTGCGAGATGTTGGAAGCAGCCGAGGCATCGCTGACATGAGTGCTTTGAATGCGTTGCAAAGGATTTGTTTGGCGTCCAGCCGGTCGACGAGAGCGGCGCACATGGCCCTCGGGAGCGGCGAAAGCACCTGCGAGCAAAAAAGTTGAAATCCAGGTTGCGAAGAGCATGACTAAGAGAGATATCCCTGTTCAAACAGAACTTAGAGAATAGAGCGGCGCAGATTGCCTATTTATCTGCGGAGGATGTGTACCTTTTCGTTGCGTACATTTTCATTCAAGTTTTCAACATTTGACAGTTCGGGGATGGATCGGTTCCGAACAAGCCAGCCTATTTTGTCAGCGTAATTCAACTCGTTCAACGAGTAAATGGCGTCAGCCTCTGACCAATAAGACGAAAGCAAACAGGGTTAGTCTGGATATACCTGCCAACGCCTATCAACACTATAAGAAATGAGTGGGAAAGGCGCTAAAGATCGCGCCTCTGATGACGGCACTATTTCCCAAGTTATTCGGATGCGGTAAGATTGGGCTTCTAGTCCAGCACGGAGGTGAGTAGGCTGTGTTAAGGTCAAGTCGGCAGCATACAGCTTCAAATGGCGATAACAACTTGGGTTTCGACCACCGTGGTGAAGAAACTAAAACTGCGATGCGTGCAATTCGACGTTGACAGTGCCAGTTGACGACGGTGTTTGAAAGTTTCTTGACATTCTTCTGTCCATGGGGACCACCAGCATGGAGAGTAATTCGGATGCGGTGAGTGACAGCACAAGCGTATTTCACGGTTGAGCTAGAGTTTTATCAAACTCACTTCCATATTTCAAAGTGAAAAGATAGCAGTAGTAGTAGCTGAGGCAGGTACATGACAGTTCTTCCGTGTCTTCAGCCACAAGGACTCGCAGGTGTCAGTGACAAATGGTGGCATGTTTTTGTATGGTTTACTTCAAGTTATTATTTATTTGACGGCCGCCACGGCTCGTTTGACTATCAGCAACAATA
>KN818290.1:53643-85676 GCA_000827485.1 Amanita muscaria Koide BX008 | reverse complement strand
AGAAAGGGAGAGCAACGGAAGCGACCAATGATCCCTTGCATATCCGCTTCTGGTCTGCTGCAAATAAGGAAGCGCAATGCGAGACGACCGTCCCTGACTGCACTGCCTATGACTTTAATCATTGCCGAAGTTTTTCGTCGGCGCATTCATCCACACCGTCGATGATAATGACAGGAAGCTCATACGATTGAGGTATAAGCTGTCCCAACAGCTGAATTCTCGGAGGGTCGGGTGGTTTGCCAAGAGCATCTACAATGAATGGTTTGACAGCAGGAATAGAAAAGGCGAGTTGTCAAGGTAATGCCGTAAAGAGGCGGTTCCCGTCATTACGACTGGGTTCCGAGCGATAGAAGAAGGTCGCTGCCACCTTCTCCTGAGCATTTGAACAGGCAATTGTTTGTGCTATCGCAGATTTGACTGCACCCCGCCGGGCTATGTAGCCAGAAGGTGCGCTCGGGTGAGCTCGGATAGTCCATCCAAGTTCCAGGACAGGTTGTCGAGTGGCACTGGCGTTTTGGATCTTGTTCTGCGGAGTTGTAGCGGGCAGCGAAGGAGACACCATCTTTTCCAAGCCTTCAAGTTCGGTTAAGCCAAACGATAAATAGAGAGCGGAAAAGGGCGCACTGTGAGTTCCACCGTGATTGATCACATTCAATTATTCATGCCACTAATGTTCGTAAAAAGGGATTACCGCTTATAATGAACCCATGGGCGCCTTTTAGTTACGTGGTAGCATGGGAGATCGTTAAGTCCAGAGCATCAGCTTCGGTTGGACCGTAACAATATTCTTCAGTAGGCCCGCAAAGAGATGACTCGATGGCCGTCTCGGAGTCTGAGATTGATTATTAAGACGTTTCCTCTTCGAACTCGACCTTGTAGTGCTCCAAGTACCGGGAGGAATGGTGGGTAAAAACGAGTGTCCGACACGAAATCCGACGTTGCAACCTCAAGGTACACGTGTGAATATTTGACATTGTGCAGTGTTGGCAGAGTTGGCAGCGAAACCGCCTGGATATATAACTTAGGTAGTAATATAATACCTATAGCATGTACTAGTTCACTGGAAAAAAGAAAGAAGAGCAATACGACGGAGTGATATCATAATACGAGCGCAGCTGCAGTGAATTTGGCAAAACGATTTCCAATTCCCACGCCCTTTTGTGACAGAAATCCTCATCACTTCCTTCAAGTTTGAAATTTTGACATGCCAGTTGTTCAAGCGAAGAACGTCAAGATCGGTGGTCGCGCCATTCTCTACGAAGTTCAAGGGGATGCTATAATCTTCCAGTTCGGCGGTAAGCAAAGCTCATGATTCGTGATAAAGCCTAAAGGGATCAAGCTCACGCCCAGTTTAGACGGGCAATATTCTGAGGCGGAAAGGGACATGGTACGTCGAAATCATAATGCCCGATACCTAGATCATGACCTGAGCTGGCAATTCGGCACATACAGATCAGGGACCACGTATCGAACGCAATCGCATTCAAGCTGCCAGATATCAACGATATTATAAGAAAACATTCTCTAGTAGGAATTTATTCATCACCATGTTACAGTTCTCTTAACCCTTGCACTCAGAACCAATCGATCATAACTCTTCCACGCCCACAAGCCGCTTACAGTGACTACCAAAACAAGAAAAAGATTGGACCATGCTTCCTCGGCACGAGAGAGGCCCTTCTAAAAGAGATGGCGGATTGGGTCAGCGGCATGGACGATACCAGGATGTATGTGCTATCCGGACTGGCCGGAATCGGGAAATCCACCGTTGCCTACACTGTTGCCGCCCGAGCTGACGAGCTTGGCCTCCTGGGCGCCTCTTTCTTTTTCTCGCGAGACGAAGCCGCTCGCAGCAATGCCAAGATGTTTTTCACTGCGATTGCTTACCAGCTCTGCCTCTATAGCGATCAATTTGCACAAACCATTGGGGAAGCTTTGCTCACGAGGCGTGGATCCGCCGCAACAATGAAGGATCCCCAAGAACAACTCGAGGCTCTTATATTAGAACCACTGCGGAACATCGTCCAGTCGCGCATTCGACCAATACTCATTGTTGTCGATGCATTGGATGAATGTGACGAAGAAGACGCCGATTCGGTTCTCAGCGGGCTGAGCCGACTTGTCCAAGCCTTGCCAGCTTTCAACGTCATTCTGACTACACGTCCTCAGCCACACGTTAATCACTTTTTCGGCAGACGGGACGGCCATAAGATTTTTCGCCTGCATGACATCGAAGACAAAGTCGTCGACGGTGATATCAGGATGTATCTCCAGCACGCTCTCTCTTTAGAACAAGTCCAAAAACAATTTTCTAAGAGGGACTGGTATGCCAGTGATGAGGACATAGACTTCCTTGTTCTTGCTTCGGGAAGACTCTTTATTATCGCTTCGACAGCTGTACGGCTCGTTTTGGACAAATTTGCCTCTAATCCTGCAGCTCAAATGCAAAAGCTGCTTCGGGCATTTTCTCAGGAGCACACGCCCTTCAAGGATCTGGATCACTTCTACACGGTCATACTTCGGAACGTTGTACCTGTCGACTGTGATAACCATGACATAGTTGGTCGTTATCAATCAGTCGTTGGCACTATCATATTCATTCAACATCCTCTTCCTGTCACGATGCTAGCCCACCTCATCGACATCAACACGGAGGAAATACATGCAGTGCTCGAGAGTCTCCAATCCGTCATCCTACTTGGCGACGACGATATTCCACGGATCTACCACAAGTCGTTTCCCGATTACGTCACTGACTCAGCACGTTGTAAAGACACCAATCTCTGCATTGATCCAAGGAACCGCCAGACACAGATTACGATACGGTGTTTCCGGATAATGGAACAACATCTCAAGTATAATCTCGTCGGTCTTGGTGATCTGGCTCGGTTCATGAACAACGAAGACGGACTTGCAAAGGATGGAATCACAGATCCACAACTAGAGGATAATATCCCTCAACAGTTGCGATACGCATGTATATATTGGGCCAATCATCTCGATGTCGCAACCATTGAAGACGCCGATCTCATTAAGGAATTGGAAAATTTTGGTGATGCACACGTGTTGCATTGGTTCGAAGTTCTGAGCTTAATCAGAAAGTTGGAGTCTGCTCACCGTGCTATTCGTATCGTCCTGAAACATCTGGTAAGTTTGCGATCACACTAGATATCGAATAGGAAACTCAGGTGCTTGGATAGAAGCCGGCATCTTCGGATTTGTATCAAGTCCTGTCCGACGGACTTCGGTTTATTTCAAAGTTTTATGAAATCATCGAACGATCAGCGCTTCATACGTATTACTCAGCATTGGCCTTCACCCCGACAGATAGCCTTTTGTATCATCGGTACATCAAGGAGGCATTTCATAACTTTTGCGACGTCAAAGGTGTACCGAAGAGGTGGGATGCCCTTGTTGCCAACCTGAACCATGGGGAATGGGTTCGTGGTGTTCAATTTTCACTTGACAACACTATGTTTGCTTCCCTGAGTATGGGAGAAAATGGGGCTCTGAAGGTGTGGGACACAGCCACTGGCACACCTGTTTCGACCATCATGGGCAGCGGCTTGAGGATTGCCAACGACTTTTCTACGGTGGCTTCGTTCAAAGACAATACTATAGCATTACACAACGTGAATGGTAGCGAACGAGGTGCTACCTATACAACACAAGTGACGATTTTCGAAGTGGCAATTTCGTCTGAAAGTAGGCGTATCGCCGCACACTTAGTTGACGGAACTCTTTGTCTATGGGACAGTGGAAATGGCGAGCTGATAGGCAGCTTCGATCAATTTGCAAGTTATTATCGAGCTCGACATTGGTATCCGAAACCAGATCCGAAACCAGATCCGGATCGGCATTATCCGCGGGATAGTCTCCAATTTTCCTCCACTGGTGCCAGACTCGCTTATTCGTCACCTAGCGGTATTATCCACCTACGAAACGGAATCGACGGGAGTTTCATTGCCTATCTTAATCTGGATTGCGAATCAGAATTCCATCGCTTTGCATTCTCGGCCGATGGTTCTCGAATTGCCACACAGTCATCGCTCTATTTGAAATTGCACAGATGTGAAGATGGTGAAGTTGTTGGGATCGCAAATAATACTGGCTCTGTGCTGGCAGACTTGGCAGTCTCTGCTGATGGATCCCTCCTTGCAGCTAAAGAGGCCGACGGGAACAACTTTGCGGTGAAGTTGTGGAGCGGGAACAGTGGGAACCCCATGCCACTCGTTGAGATTCTAGATCGAGATCCGTGGTACATGGCCTTCTCATTGGATGATATACTTGCAATGATGGCCTTTTCTTCAATCGAAATCTACAACGTCAAAACCCGCTCCTTCATTTCCACACTTCCATGCAATCGGTTTTCCAGAACACCAACGTTCTCAGCGGACTGCACTCATCTCGCTACTGGGAGCGAAAACGGTTCAGTATACTTATGGGATATCCGAGGTATCAAATCATCCAGTTTTCCCTCAAATGAACAAGCCCTTGAAGCCAGCGACCATATTATTGTATTGGCATTGTCCCCGGATTGCTCACGAGTCGCCTGCGGGTTTCGCAATGGGAAAACTGAGCTATGGGAGACAGATGACCTCGCGAAGCAACCAATTGCTGCTCATAGGCACCACTCGCGACCGATATTTACAGTTAAGTTCAGCCCCGATGGGAGTCGATATGCTTCTGGGTCAAGCGATGGGATCAGATTGTGGGAAGGCAAAGGTGGGGCGCTACTCGGAACACTCCAGTCTGGAATTGGTACGTTGTATGAAGTGGAGTTCTCGCACAGTGCGCTGGCTGCTGCAAGCTATCGCGGTATCGATTTGTGGGATTCCCAAACGCTGGATCATATTCATACTTTTCAGGGGTCCTTTAGTGACTCACCGACACGCTTAGGCTTTCGGGAAACCTTGTCATTTTCAGCTAATGGGACCCTTCTTGTCGCCGCTGTTCTTGCTACTCCCCGAGAGTACCGCTTCCAAGATCAACAGATCATCATCACGGTGTTCGATGTCACAGAGCGTACCAATATTGCTACGTTCAATATTCCCAAAGGATTAGAAGTTCAAGCAACGTCATTCCTGCCCGATAATTCGCACGTTGTTGTACTGCTCCTCAACGGCGACTTTCTTACATTCGACTTAGTCAACAATGAAACCATCCAAGGAGCAATTGTCGAGCATCTTATCCAGCTTCCCGACTTCCCGGTTTGGCATGGGGTCCCAGTCTGGTTGGCCAGCCACGGAGAGCCTGAGGAGTACTATCTCAGGGCGTTGTTGTCTCCACACGATGACCCTTTGCCTGTGCTATGGATTCCCCGAGCACAGCATGTCTGTAGTTATGCCCAGGGACGTTCCGTCATTGCCTTAGGTTGCGAGGACGGGCGCATTATCCTTCTACGACCAGGTACCAGCGCATACAAGTGACCTTATACCTTTTAATCTTTGTCTTACTCCTCAGTACCACTAGATCTACGACGCATGTAGATACTAATATTACGTAGAAAGGTGATACTAGAGTAAAAGATAGTCTCAGACGATCGTATTGGTAGCAGTTTATAAGTAGTGCGTGTGTCCATATCAAATTCAATAGTAGTATGTCAAAGGCGAAAGCAGTCAATGGTCCAGACGAACAATGAATGAAAAAGTGGCCAGTCAATCAACGCGCAAGTCTTAGGAGGTGAACGATGTTCTTGGACATGGAGCAAATAGTGCGGGAGGCATTCAAACCCAAAATTTACGGTATTTACCTCTTCGCTTTCAGTCCTAGTAAGCTCGGAAAAAAGTATGTGCATAACATACAGGCAAGATGGACGCTTCGCTTGATCGAACGTGGAACCAAAGTCAATCAAAATATGAGAACATGGGTCAATAAACGCGCAAGTATAAAGAGCAGGAAAAAGAAGAGATAGACATACGTCCAAGACACGGGCGCTTAACGTGGCACTCAACAAAAAGAGTCAAAATCCATTTATTCCCTCGCTTCGTAGTATCATACACATGCACGCACATATGTACTATCCCCAGACACTAGCAGCAGCCGGGGGAGGACTAACCATCTCCGTCGGACTGGCTGATCCACCACCACTCGAAACCCCCGAAGCAGCACTCACACCTGGACCAGAAGGGACAGCAACAGCCATACCAGGTGGTGGTGGGCGAGACTGAGAGAGCGTAGTGTCTGTGTCTTTCCTCCATTCAATCTTTTCAACACGGACTTCTCCCTCGACGAGCTGGTAGACGTATGTGACGACGATGGGACCTTGGATGTCGAGTAGTGCGAATGAAGGTGTTGCGTCGCTTTGTGGAGGGGTGTGTGTGAGAAGGGGATCAAGGAAGCGAGGAACGAACACGCACGTAGTATACGCCCCAGTCCAAGCACCTGTAGCAGATCCTGGATTGATGAAAAACCTTCCGTCGTATTCTACTGCTTGAAATCTGCGTGTGTGTTCATCAGTTCACCTATGATGGATTGGGTCTATATGTGATACGCACACATGGGTATGGCCAGAAACCAACACGTCCACATCCATCTGTCGAGCTATACTTGAGAGAGCGTCGAGGTCCCCGTTGGGGACGGCTTGGTGTCCGTGTATGATGCCGATACGGATTGGACCATGCGTTACGGTTATGGAGTACGGGAAGATTGGCGTCTGAAAACGAACGACTGGTCAGGTCATGGAGGTGGTTTGGATGTTGGATGTTGGACGCGCACCTCGTCGTAATCCCCCCTGGCAACACACACGTCGGGCGACACGGTGCGCAAATACTCGTACGTCTCTCTATCACACACGTTCCCCGTACACAGGATCTGTTGGATTTTACCCGGCACGAGAAGTTTCTTAAATTTGGCTGGGAGATCATGTTCGCGGTGTGGGATGTGTAGGTCGCCGATTGTTAGGACGAGGACCATGTTGTGGTCGTGGTTGTTGACGAACAAGTTCAAGACTACAAGACTACAAGTACAAGCTAGTCATATCTCGGCCCTCGTCTTCTAGGTACCGGACTCCTACTCCTGCTTCGAGAGCGGGACTCTCGTCTCTCGCCTCTCTCAGCTCTTCCACCTCTTCTATCTCCCCATCCACCCCCCCTCGCAGGCGGAGAGCCATTTCTCCGAGGAGGAGGCATGCGTCGATCTCCAACCCCAGAACCACCTCTCCCGCCTCTCCCCCTGGGCGCAGGCGGAGGTGCATTCGATTCGCCTCTCCAATGTCCTCCTCCCCGTCCCGGCGCCCCGCCAGGTGCTCCTCCACCAGGTCCACCACCTGCACTGTGTCCCCAAGAACCACCCACATCTCCCTTCTTCCACCCATTCTTCTCACCACCACCACCACCACCACCAATCCCAGCACCAATCCCTCCAATTCCAGAAGGATGATGCCCACCAGCCTTTCCCGCCCCAATCTCACTTGGCATCGTCACAGTCTTTGGCAAAATGACCGAAATCAACAGATAGTCCCCAGGAACAAACCTCAACTCGTCCAACGTTCTCTCTTCCTTTTCACGTTCTGTCAACTCGCGAACTTCTCCGTCGGCGTCTTCGAGCAACCTGGGCGCAGTCGTGTTTAGAGTGCCTGGTTCGCCCAGGATGTCGCGGGAATACACCATTCCAAGGTCTTTTTGCACGAACCGCCCCTTGTTCCCAGAGTCGGCGTACACGGTTTTGAATGAGAATCGTGCGAGCGGGTGGCGGTATTCTACGATGTGAGGTGCGCTTGTCCGGAGGGTGGTGAGGACCTCGCGTAAGGTAGAGTCTTTCCTAACAAGGGGGCGTGAAAATCGAGCTCTTTCTAAGCAAAATTTGGCATACCAAGTAAAAATTTGATGTTCATCCGTCGTGGGGAGTGTGCCATCCTCAAAGAGACTCAGACGATGAAAACCGCCGATTTTGACAAACGTTCGGATTAAGAATAGGGTCGTCTATCTAGTCATTCATTCATTTGTTCAGTAAAAGCACCAGAAAAGACGCACATTGGACCGGGAGACGATAGGCCGGCCACTCGCAGTTGTCGTTTCTTCTGCGTCCATGGTTGAGCGTTACGTAATATTATTTTCCAATTTATTTTACGCGCGCCATCTCACGGACATCCTGAATCCACGTGGTCAACTGCCCGCCCCAACCTCCAATCCTCCTCATCTTCCCACCATCTGCACCATACAAACGCATCAACCTCCGCCCTCTTTCACGAACAATACTATGATGCGACAAACACCACAACAAAATACTGTCTTTTGAAAAAAAGCATTCTTGGATCGTCTCTGGGCAGCCTAGACTACACGGTTTAACCAGTCCTAAAATCCGACCTATCGATCGAAAGAGTAGCCGTGGGAAGTAGAGTATAAGCGGAGGATCGAGCCCTGTGTCGTGTCAGAATGAAAATACCCAAAAGAACTCGCAACGCACAGACAACGTCCGTAGCCTGACTCGTCACGAACTCATCTCCCAATTTTGTAAAATAGTTTCCATCTATTATCCAACCACGTGCACCGTTCTCGTCCATCGCTTCCCGGACTTGGGCTCGGAATTCTTCCCGTGGAGCTTCTTTCCAGTCAGGGCGCCAGTTTATTTCATCGAGTGGTATAACGGGTATGTTGAGTAGAGTTGACAGCGTGGCTGATAATGTGCTCTGTTGGATATTATGATTGGTGGTGTTTAGAGGACTTGGACGAGTTGGACTTGCCTTTCCCGCTCCTATCGTCGAGAACAGGGTCTATCGGACTGAAACGAGACGTATATGCGTGAGAACGCACCACTGTTGCCGATAATTTGAATCCTGAATCTCCCCTTGTCGTCGCCTAGAAGTGGAGGCCGAGGCATAATGGCAGGTGGAAAGAAGATGAGTCAAGGTACTGATAGTTATCAACGCTCAATGCGCTCATAGACGCCCCGGGTTTGCGGAAATGACTCAAAGAAGACTGACATCGCTTCGTCGCCGGCACCTTTCTAGCTACTATCACGTGTTATGGGTTGCAAAATTCTATAGAGAGTTTCAAAATGCCGATTTTTGAGAGATCGCCACAGCAAAACAGCTGATCTTTGCGTGGATATATCACACATATACCACTAAATTATATATCACAAAATAAATAAACAAGTTCTGTTGTGTTTCCATTGCGATCTTGCAAATATTACTAGGCAAAACTCAAAATTGATTAAAATAGTCCCGGGTTTAAGCATTACTGAACATGGTACTACACAGATTTCAAGGTATCATCTATGCAAGTCATTCAAGTTGTGTCTGAATTTTTAGGGCATTCAGAGCAACGGGAGGGGAGATACAGAAGAAAGAGTGAATTTGCGTGACGATTGCGTGCGACGCGTCGCCGAAAATCGTTAGCGTGACGATCCGTGACAAAAGTTTTGAAACTCCCAATTTTTGGGACCTGTGCGCTCGGCTTTCTTCCGACACAACCACCCACCCACCTTATACCAGAGTGACACTTCAGAAGGCTAATTCATATATTATCACATCGACTCCGAAAGTCTGATTGGCGAAAGGTACTGAGGATGTTTTTCTATTCATGATATGGTAAAAAGTTTGAAACGTGATAGTATAGGACCCCCGAAAATTCCCCCTAAGGTCGTTTCCCGGTCCGGACAAAAATTGGGGTTTTTGGGCCAAAAGGCCATGGTCGGATCCGGACAAAATGGGGGGAAAATGGGCCTCAGGCCATTTCCGCCTATCCGGACAAGGGCAAGAGCAAAGCCGGTAGGCCGTTCAGGATGTCCGGACGAAACCATGTGCTCTGTCCTCTTTTTTTTTTTTTTTTTTTTTTCTTATTCCTTTTTTGTAACTAGAGACAGAGCTCAGTAGGTAGTAGGCCGTATATTTCAAATTGCTAGCCGTGGCCCGTAGAATGTAACTCAAAACTTATTTTTCTTTTTGCAATAAAAATTCCTACAAGTTCCTGCAGCGCTCGCCTTCTCGCAAAACTAAAATGGAAAAGCCGTTGGACTTGGACGCACTTCCTACAATGGAGGCTACTGATTGGATTGGCGTTGGAAAGAAATACAACCCGTCAACTATTCCTTTGCATGTCTTATTCGAAAAGCAAAACCAGTTGACTGTTCCTGATAGTCATTCAAATGATTTTCCGTCTCCTACACTGCCAGTGAAGCACTTTGTTGAATTATCACTCTCTATCCAGTCAACCGAAATAATCAGTCTTTCATCCAAGCTCTGGTTCAGTAAGGACTCACCTCACAATGACATCCGATGCCTGGCAAACCGTCCAATTCCATCATGTGATTTTCTCAAGGCCCTCGCTGACCAGTTTGGCCAAGCCTGGTTTGACGGAGCACAGTCAATCATTGACTGGCGGTATAACGATGGTCGAGAACGATTTCCCTTGTGGGCTCTAGGTTATTGGCAAAAGATGGCTGAAGAAGCTGAAAAACAGACGTTATGGAAGAGAAGCTGCCGATGGCTGCAAACTGAAAGCGCTAAGCGACACAAAACTGAAGAAATTCCTCACCTTATCGCTACGGCTCAAGAAACCCTCGACCACCTCGGTTGGAATGTATCACTCCAGTACCAGCATGGCGCCGTTTTCTCGTCAACCCTTTCAGCCTTACTCAGCACTGCATGGCTCAACGACGAACACATAAATATGATGGTAGAAGAACTTACTGGCAGGTTAAAAAAGATTCCAGATCTCGGATCACGCATTATTATTGCACCACTTGCCTTTGCCCTGCAAATCAATAGCGCTGCCAAACGTAAAACATACACCAAGCAGGACGCACCCCTTCTGTATCGCTACCAACAGCTAGTTTTAGCTGGCGTTCATCAGATATATTTCCCACTAAATGTTAACGGGAACCATTGGATTGCTGGTATTGTCGACTTGGAGAAAAGATTTGTTGGATACGGTAATCAATTGATTGATACTTGCCTTTCGAGATACTTAGCTCATTCACAGGAGACCCACTTTCTGGTGAATGCGGCGCTCCAACTAAATTCATGCGCAACCTTCAGAAGTGGTTGAACGCTATTGGCGTCAACTGTACAATCCAAGGGGATTGCCTTAACCATGGCATTCAGGATGACTGGTTCTCCTGTGGAATCATTCTCGCAAACACAATATCTCATGCAGTTTTTGGTGACACCTTATGGACCCCACAGCGGGCAGTTTCAGCTCGTATTCAGTGGTTCTTAACGCTAGCGCAGGATATGCGATCACGCACCAAGGTCAGTCATATTCATATATAACGCATAAGCTTAACCAACCTTACCTGTTGACGTCAAGGCGTTCCGTGTGTTCTTGTCCATTGGTGACTTGCTGAACCCAGTAGTGGCAGCAGATAGTGACTCCGGAAGTGAAGATGACTATGCCGACCTAGATTACGAGGACACCAACTGCGCAAGTGAGCAGAACCATTCAGTCAGGTCTGACATCGCTGGTGACGTCAATATGACTCAGCCTAGGCCCACCGATCATGTACCCGAAGAAAACCATCCGCATCTTTTGTACCCAAGTCCATGTCCACCATGCCGAGATGGGGACACAAAGTCTGAACAGAATGGGCGCCCAACACTCTATTCTTTGTTACTACAAACCCCAAAGAAACGACCACACACACCTTCTGTCAGCTCCGTTTCCGGAAATCCCGCCACCAAAAAGCTGGCACTTGGCGATAGCCGGTCTGCAGCAGCCTCCCGCACATTGAGGCAGAAACTGCGTAGTGGGGAATTCGAGGTCGATGATGCAAAGCTGGCAAGATGGAAGGAGAAATGCCGAACGATGGATCCTGATGTTGAATTTGACTCAAAAACTTTTGGGACACGCCATTCGAAGTGTGGTCAGTTCATAAAGGTGAAGGAGCCATACGATGTCAAGCGGTTCTCGGAACATGTATCTAGATGCACCCCAGAGTCAAGACAAAAGAAAGCGGCAGCTGGAGCACCGTCATTGTGGAAGTTGGGACAGCAGTTGGGTTGGAAGGTGATTCCGTCTACCAACAAAACTGGCACCTCCCAAACAACTGCTTCGCTCACACATGGGCCAGTGGCACTGCAAGGAAAAGATAGCAGACCACTGACGTACCCTTGTCCTGGTCTAACAGATCTGGATGATCCTCGCATTCCTATCTATTTGCGACGCACAGGGTTTGAAGGAGGTGGGGCACGCTCGCTCACTGCCATAGCCAAGGAGCGTTATGGACTGCCTTTTAATGAACTTGAAACACAGTTGAAGAAGATTGTGGATGATGTTCAGCGTCACGAACATCAATGGCACAATGACCACCAAAATCGACGTGTGTTTGCAACCAAGTGCAAACAAACAGTTGCAACTCCGCCGCTGCTCAATGGACGTGCATATCCGTGCACAGCATGTGTGGAAGTCTTGCGAAGCAAACATTTTCGAGCGGTGCTATGCAAGCCCCTACCCACAGACAAGAACTACATTTTTACGAACCACCGCTTTCGTTCAAAGGCCATGGGTGAGATATATGCTCGCGTTATCGGCCTTCGGGAAATTATCGAAAGCCCAGTATGCGTTCAGTGTATGATCTGAAGATAATCGTTAATTCATAATCCTGCAGGACCCTCTCACTACGCCCTGTATCCGATATGCACAAGGTGTCTTAAGTGGTCAATATGACAATAAAGTTTTTGCTGGACTTGTCGAAGCTATGGTTATGAAAATGGATCGTGAAGCCAATGGACGCGGCATGCAGAACTTTCAACATCCACCGGCTTGGGATGAGCTCTGTCATATAATTAAGATCCACAGTCCCCGTGCCTACCGTGCTTTGTGTGAACACCTCCCAGCCCGCAGTGAGCGTGGCTTTCAGTGAGTCTCTTTTCTCTTGCTAGTCACGTTGCATGGATATCTCACTCACACGGATCCAGAACTCGGGAGGCAAGGCAGCCGTCTTTTCCTATGGAAATCTGTGATCTGACATTTCAAAATGTCGTTGATCATTTGGGGGCGTTACGATACACCGGGCCTGTTAACCTTAGTTGTGACGATACCAAGCTCTTCAGTACTGTCCGGCTATACTGGGATGCCAAACAAGAGGCGCATTTCCTTGTTGGATTCGCTGGAGGGCCATATCGTGTCGCCGATCCTAATCAGGTCAGAGCTATTCTTGAAACAGAGCAATTGCAAAAGGCAACGAAGGTGAGAACGTCAAAACTTCACCTTAGATATGGACAAAGGCTCATGTCCTGTGATAGATACGTCTATGGTGTATAACTGTCCCAGTTCCCAAGATGACTCCCATCATCGTGGCAGCGCTCCCGATCACTAACAACCTTGACGCGCATTCGTTACTGTCATATCTTGAGAAGATCTTGCATGGCCTCATAGACCGACATGTACAGATCATTTCATACGCTTGTGATGGCACAGAGGTGGAACGCTCTATTCAAAAACTTCTTGTGGCCAACTCGGAGAGGAAGATCACATATACCATCAAAAATCCCAGACCCGATGCCCCCGACATCTCCATCTCTATTGCCGTTATTCATGGCCAGCCCATCTGCATGATTCAAGACTCGAAGCATGCATTGAAGACGTTCCGAAACAACCTATTCTCTGGCGCACGCCTCCTGACAATGGGGAATTATACAGCGATCTTCCAACGCATCAAGAATCTCGCATTTGAACAGGGATCACCCCTTTACAAGTGCGATGTAGACAAACTTGATCGACAGGACGACAATGCAGCTACACGGCTCTTCTCGGCAGAGGTCCTGAAGTATCTGACAGATCACCATCCCGACCACCTTGGCGAAATCGTTTTCCTTTTCATTTTCGGGGAACTCATCGATGCTTACCAGAACCGTTCCCTCACACACACCGAACGCCTTAAAATGGTTTTACGAGCTCGTTACTTCCTCGATGCTTGGGAAGCTTTCCTGTCACTCTCAAACTATGCGAAGAAGCAATATTTCCTATCTCGAGAGGCTGCAGACATTGCACGCATCATAATTGAGGGCTATGTTGCGCTAGTTATCATTCACCGTGACCATCTGCCAGAGATTGTGCCACTACTCCCATGGTTACACTCGAGTGAAGTTTGCGAGCACATTTTTGGAGAAGCGCGTCAAAACGTCAAAGACTTTACGTACCTGGACTTTGTCTACATGGTGCCAAAGCTATATGTGAAGACTCGTCAGGCTATCTTTCGGTCGCTAGCAGCAGACCCCAAGGCACGTGCTAGTGGATATTCGCATACCTATTTTGACCACACGAACATGGATCTGCGAGCCCTAGCAGCCTTTCCTTCTGACGACGACATCAACACGGCTGCAGAGATGGCAGCACAGGAAGTTGAAAGTTTAATCTCGCTGCTGGGCATCACACCACGTTTGCTATACCACCTACAATCATCCACGGGCCCCATCCTCCCAAGTGTGCGAACCTTATTATCAACTTCTTCGCTGGACGACGCGCAGGGAAGCAGCAAGAACCAGGAACAGGAATCAGACCTAGTGGACGAATTCGAAGATCATGATGAATGGATATCCGAAGCTCAGGAACTTCAAATTCTCCTAGAGAAGGGTGAAGATATCCGGGTGTCCAGGAGTCGAGAACAAGAGGAACAAATGGCAAATCTTACATGTGCGGCGCTGGCTCTCACTGCAGATGAGATGATGAATAGGTGTGTAGCCAGTATCGGCACTATATTTCATGTCACTTATGGTTGTAGCCAAGGAATGGCCAATGTCGACGAAGAAGAGCGTCAGGCTATCCTGTCCGAAGAAGCAGAACAGCTGCGAAAATATTATTGGGATACTACTCTCACAGAACTACCTGCCGTACAGATTGCTGATGAACGCTCCAAGGTTCTGGGCATGGGAGAGTCAAGTGTGACAGACCTTGACTACACTGCCCTTGTTGAGATGCGACGTCGCCACCAAACTCACCAAGCGGCACTTGGCATCCGGACCAGGAAGATGCCAAAGGTAGCAGAAGACAGTACCACGAACGTCAAGCGCCAGATCATCCGCCGTATGCATGAAGTGTTGAAGGAGCAGGAAGAGCGTCCAATTGGGACGGGTTACGAGCGAGTGGCAAGGTGGACCCATAATGAAACACAACTCACCGGAAATGCCGCAAATGCAGCAGCAACAGCAGTGGTCACTGCTCGACGTGTGAGTCAATAACTGGTTTCAATTATTATAGAAGGCTGAGGATAGTGTCGTCAACAGGCTGCCAAACGGCGCAGTGGCATTTTTGAGAAAGTCGGAATCCCTCGTCTGACTGACGTCCAAGAGGCACGAGTTACCGTCCTCCGCCCTTTGCGAATAGATGACTATGGGATTCTGTTCACTGATCACGGTCTGATGATTGGAAAGGGTGAGACTATCTGCTCCAGCTCTCCATATAGTATTCTGAGACATAACTCACTCCCTTAGTCAATGCACTTTATTCTCGCAGCGGAGGCAAGAACGGCAAGCACTGCTCTATCGCCGAGTCATCAAACATCAGCGCCGTCTCCTATTGCGCCGTCCAACTGTTTGAATATACCCACGGCCGCCAATTCCATCATACTCCCATTGCGACGTCTCGTTTGCAAACAAGACAATATGCCTTGTTGGCATCTATAAGGTTCCTATTGTTACTATCTTCTGAGCCGAAGATCCACAGTGCTACTGGGACCATTGAACTTAGCTCAGTTGATTACGACCTATTTGCTATTCTCAACAACGCTACAGGAAAGCTCGCCGAGGCAATTAGGCTGTCAAGGAAGCGGGATGCTAAGCAGGATTGCCCCGAATTGACTGACTCATGACTGTAGCTACTAGCATTAGTCGGACAATGTTGTCTAGACATAGAATAGTTCACGAATGCTAAGACTGGACGCCAGCAAGGCCGTTTTCTTGCTGTCCGGACAAATTTGGGGTCTCAGAGGGCTCCAAGAGGCCATTGCATAGTGTCCGGACAAATCAGGCAAAATCGCTGATAGGCCGTTGTCAATCCGGACAAAATGTGCCAAATTCTGGCAGATGCCATCCGGACAAAATAGGCGAATTTTCGGTTTTTTTGGAAACGACCTTATGGGGAATTTTCGGGGGTCCTGATAGTATGTACACAGGACTTTGTTTATTCGCGGCTACATGGTAATCCCGTTGGAGCGTTCCTTGTTTTTTTTGTTTGACCCTGTCTGGCGGTCGGCTAGCAGCTTGGCATCATTGATCAAAGATTGGCTCGTCGCCTTGTAGGAGGTTAGGAGCTTGTAGGCTCTTCATCCGTGCATACATGTCCTCCACTAATCAAGTGAACGAAGAACATTGCGCTCGGAAATGGCTATTCCTACTGTTAGGAGCGTTACTTAATAAGTTACGTGAAGAAATGATTTTTCAGAATCGACCCTTGTCCTCAAAAAAAGAAATACTCCACATCAGCGCTCAGCACGTGAGTAGCGCATCAAATAACCTAGTGCCCCTGCTCATACACAACACAGATGGCCTTTTCCCTGACAAACTCGGTTCAATCTATCCCTACAGCGGTTTAGCGTCCTTGATGGGCTATTTGCCGAAAGAAGGGTTCAACAGATTATAAAAACGAAGGGAGGCACACTCCTCTCGTTCAGCGCTTCAGCTTCCAGCTCTTCGCCATGCGTTTCACCTCGGCTGCGCTAGCCCTTCTATCACTCGTCGTACCTGTCTTCTGCGCTCTAAACGGTCTCATCACCATAGAGAAGGCAAATGGTCCAACAAGCGGCAAACACATCATTACTCTCAAGAAGAGCGTCGACAAGGCCAACTTGATTTCTCAACTGAACACTCAGGCTTTTACCGTGACCCATAAATGGGACATCATCAACGGTTTTGCCGGTACCACACTATTCGTTCGATCTTTGCACCCCGTCATTACTGACTTTAGTTGCGAGGTCACTTTGACGAGACAACGCTCGATTTCCTACGGGCTCATTCTGCTGTCGAGTCCATTGCTGAAGACGGCACTGTTAGCATCAACAATATTGTAGTTCAGTAAGCCTTCGTTTCTCTTGTACGCGGTTTTGTTCGTATTCAAGTGCACTAGAAAAACTGCGACATGGGGACTTCAGCGCATTAGCCAGCCAGAGCCTCTTAATAGGAAAGACGACCGGTATACCGTCTCTCATTGGGTATAAAATTCGCCACTGACAAGCTATATCAAGTTCTCTGAATTTCACCTATATGTATGACGACTCTGCGGGTGCCGGGGTTGACATTTACGTTCTTGGTAGGCAGGTCGTTTGTTCCGTTGCTTTTCTACTCACTAGCATTTAGATACTGGTGCGTCTAACTCCGGTTGACCGGTCCAACGAGATAAAATTGACTTGATCCAAGGAATCTACATTCAGCATGTACGTTTTCTCACTTACCGATGGTGGGGCACTTTGGGATAATTATTTCAGGATTCTTTCCAAGGACGCGCTAAATGGGGTGCTACGTTTGGCGGTTATCCGTGAATATCAATTTTAATGACTTGGTTTTACCGCTGCTAACTCGCCTTTGACAGAGACGCTGATGGGAACGGCCATGGTACCCACGCTGCGTGTGTATAATTCTAAAATTTCTAAAAATCGCGAACGGAATTTTTGATGGTTTTGTCTAGGGGCACTGCAGCTAGTTATGACTACGGTGTTGCAAAGGTAGATACTACAACTGATCATCGGCG
The DNA here is from genome assembly GCA_000827485.1 of Amanita muscaria Koide BX008. NCBI lineage: Eukaryota > Fungi > Basidiomycota > Agaricomycetes > Agaricales > Amanitaceae > Amanita > Amanita muscaria. The sequence continues at coordinate 68,052 of KN818290.1, read as the reverse complement.
TTCTCCTGACATGTGCATGCTATGCAGGCCGCTAATCTTATCGCTGTTAAAGTTCTCGGAGACGACGGGCAAGTCTATTACTCTTTCGTTCAGTTGTCCAGTACTGATCCACTAACTTTAGCAACGGAAACAATTCTGACATGTATGAGCCTATAACTACTATTATGCAGCGGGCAAATACTAATTACGAATGTGATGTAGCCTCTCTGGTATGGACTGGGTTCAGAAGCAAGCTGCCTCTACCGGTAACCCCTCTGTAGCGTCGATGTCTCTTGGGGGTTCGGCTTCTACGGCTCTTGACAGTGCCGTCGCTTCTGTAGGCAACTTGGTCTATCATCCGAAATAATTACTCACCATTCACGACAGCTAACCGGCAACGGTATCCATGTCATTGTATGTTTGCAGTCTTTTTTTTTTGTTATGCCTAAAAAGGCGAACAATTCTGACAGGCTGCCGCTGGCAATGATGGTGTTGATGCTTCGAATACTTCTCCAGCACGTGCACCATCTGCTCTTACCGTTGCTGCTTCAAATATCACCGATACTCGTGCAGATTTCTCCAACTTCGGCGCACCCATCAAAGTTTTTGCCCCAGGAGTCAATGTGACAAGTACATGGATCGGAAGTCATAACGCTACCGAGACCATTGATGGTACTTCTATGGCACGTTCCTTTCCATCTTGCTTCATCCAACTTGTTTAACTGCGAGGGTTCATTTAGGCGGCTCCCCACATCTCTGGCCTCGTGGCATACTTCATTGCCTTGGAGGGAAACCTTCCGCCAGCGGACATGATAACCAAAGTTCAAGCACTGGCTGTTCCGGACATTGTGAAAGATCCTGGTGAGTGTATCCACTCATTTTCGTGGTGTGAATGAGCTTCATATTGGATGGTCATAGGTGCCGGAACCGTCAACAACTATCTCGCGCAGAATATATGAAGTGCTTTTTGTCATACCACTACTTGCTTTGTTATTCGTCTATGATACTATCGGTAGTCTATTAGGATAATGAACAGTTTTGTTGTCAGCTTTGAGCTGAACTCGTCGTTGGGAGGCTCCATCGTCGGATTAAGTCTTTTTAATCACAAGAACAACAGTCGTAGGTACCAATTGGCATTTTCGTTTCTTCTGTGTCCAGCATGGGCCTAGGGCTGCCACCCGTGCCGTGTACGGGTCTGGCCATCCCCTGACGGCAGAGGGACGGTCCCAACAGCGCCCTCACCCGTGCCGTGCGACGAAAGTCTGGACTGCGTGACGGTTCGGGTACGGGTACGGCACGGCCGTGTATGGTTCAACGTAAGCTTAACATGCAGATGTCCGTCTTGTCCCAGCGCTCTTAGGCAAGTAGACAAGTGGGAGAAGGGCTAGAACAGTAGAGGTGAATGCATGGCGAAGATCTGGGTTCTGAAGGAGAGATTCAGGAGGCCTCCCTAATCTGATGAAGACCTGGCATGAAAGACGCTCTACCGTGACCACTGTAAATGGAATCACAATATTCGACGCGTAATCACGTGCTGACTTGGTGTCACTGATCTTAACAACAGCAGGAATAAGTCGCCGTTTCCGGGCGCAATATTTTTCGTTCACTTGATTAGTGGAGCACATGTATGCATGAACGAAGAGCCTACAAGAATAAAAAAATATTCCAGAAGTTTGCCAATTTTTCATCAATGACTCAAATATCCTATTTACGGGGAACCACTGAGACGTGCGCTCGGATTGTCGATCCAATTCTGGATGCGTTCCAGGATAGATTTTCGAGTTCCCGGATGGCATTGGCGATCCGGATCTTGTTCTGAGGAGTTGTGAAGGGCAGGGAAGGAGACAAATGTCTCCATTTGTTCCAAGCCTTCAGATTCATTCGGCCAAGCGATAGATACAGTTCAAAGAAGGGCGCACCGTGAGCTCCGCCATAGTTTGTAGTGTTATTAATATTAGTCACATTATTCGCTCCCTTGTTCACGCCAATGTTCGTAACACTAGGGTTACCTCTTATACTGAACGTATGGGCACCTTTTAGTTGCGTGGCAACAGGGGAGATCGCTAGATCTTACCGAAGATCAGGTCCGGTTGGAGTGTGACGATATTCTTCACCAGAGCTATTGAGCCGCTTCTTCTTTGAACTCCACATGGTGGGGCAAAGCATACAGAGAGGCATAATGGCAAGACGAGTGTTCAATACACTCAAGCTGGATAGAGGCACCTTAAGAGCGCTGGCGCAGCCTCAAGGCACACGCGTGTTGAATGCTATGTATTTGGCTGCGCTGAGGGCCTCCATATCCATGTACCACACTGTAGAATCAACGCAGGTAAAAGTTAGACGTTGGACTCTGAACACAGCCAAGCACTAGCCAAGCTCGGTATTTCTGTTTTGGTCGAGGTTTTGGCAAATTTTTTATTTTCAACTTGTGACAGTGTGACTTGTCAACGCATCAAATAACCATATAAGAACTACCGTGGCCGTATGATTCTTCGACCATGGAAATATCATACGCGACGTCCACCAGTTCCCAATCTTCAACGCCTAACTGGCTTCAGAATACAACCTTACCACAATCCAAGCACAAGAGAGGAAGAGGTCCCCGAACCTGACAACGACCTTCCAGATTTTGGCGAATAGAGTGTCATATTGCCCCCTGAGCCTTTTTCCTTCGGCGTATCTCATATCAAGCCTCGAAAAGTTCCGGACCACATCCTCAAACCATTATACGCTGATATCACACGCAAGAAGAGGACAAAGCACGATAGGGTCGTGTTGGGAACCGAGTCCGAAGCTCACATACGTGAGGCAGGAAAATTGGCGAAGAGAGTGAGAGGGTACGCCAACTCTCTTGTCCAGGTATGCTCACAGCCGTTCATGTTTATCTACCACTAATTTCTCTCCACCTTTATTCTGGTGAGGGATACGAAAGGTTGGAAAAACCACGAACGCTATCGATTCCATGAGTTCATCATTGCACATGGTGCTTATCCCTCGCCGTTGCTCTATAATGGCTTTCCAAAGTCTTGTTGCACGAGGTCGGTTTGGATTCGGTTTATCTAGGAAGCTAATTGACTAATTTGCATCATTATGCAGTGTGAATAACGTGATTGCGCATGGAATACCAGACGGGTACGCTCACTTATTTTGTTAAACGAAGTATTCTATTCTTAGCCGACCTTTAGAAGATGGCGATATCGTCAACATTGACATAACTGTCTACCTTAATGGTTATCATGGAGACACCTCCGAAACGTTCTTAGTTGGCAATGTGGTGCGCATATACCCTTCTCCTCATCACTTTTCCCTTCTTTGAACACGCTTTAATCAATCAGGATTCAAAGGGCAAGTCTCTCGTGACCACCAGTCTTCTCGCCCTACACGCTGGAATATCAACTTGCGCGCCTGGGCGGCCTTTCAAGTCCATTGGTCAGGCTATCCATGATTTGGTTCACCGGTCTTCGGAAGAACACACTTACTCTAGAGTTTGGGTAATTCGTGCGATCGACTCGAAATGGTGGTATGAAGATGAGCACTAAAGGGTAGAGCGAGTGAGCGACAGCGTTAGTCAATGACAATCAATGAGGGGAAATTAAGCACACTTGCAATAATGACGTCAAACTTCATGTCGTCGAGTTCTTCCACTTTGCCCTCGAATTCTGCACGCACGGCCCGCATCTTCTCAGGAGGAATACTTTCTCTCTGAACACGGAGGTTGTATTGATCTACCATTCCTTGGCTGATATCCACTCCTATGATAGTTTTGACGTGGGGCTTGGAAATCAAACCTAAGACGGCCCGGGCAGGAGAAGTCAACAAACGAGTACATATGTGGATGATAGGCACCGACCTGTCCCACAAGCAAAGTCCATAGCGACTGTCTCCGACGCCTTCTTTGAACGTGAAAAATTTCATCATGGCGCTGGTGCTCCTGCCAATAGCGAGCCAACATTAGTCGCTTACTACTGTCATCATAACAGAGAACATCCTACTTTTGAGCTAACGAAATGGCCTCCGGAACTTTTCACCCAAGTTGTCGAAATATTCTCTGTTAGCCTGAGCGAAATTGTGTCCGGCTTTCAGTTCGCCATGGCCATGACCGTGTGCGCCTTAATGGTGCTGATGGTGGGCCATTGTACGAGTCGCGTTGATGGGTTACATGACGAAAAAACGGCGGTATTTATATGGCCGAAATAGATGAAGTTCCTGCGATTGTCAGAATCTGACGATTCTGGGAGTGATGAAGTCGATGACGTCGTTAAGCAAGGAGGTGGCTCATTATCAGAACTGAGGGTGCTGCAGTGGATTTCGTGTTAGATCATAGGAAGAAAGCTTGGTGTCGGTGGAACAGCAGCGCATCCTGATACTTCCCCGCATCAGGGTTCGGCCGGGGTCTGAGTTTATGTTTGTGCTTGTTGTACCGTGACATCCACATCGGGAAACACGAGGTCCAATCAGAATTCGTGAGACATTTGCATGCAGACCAGTCCATATTCAAAACTATGTTAGCCACCTCCAACGCTCGATAACAAAAAGTGTCCCCTTCGGGGTGACATACGAAAAAATTGGAACGATACAGAGAAGATTAGCATGGCCCCTGCACAAGGATGACACGCTTTTCCGGAGTGGTAGACCTACGGGTCTCAATATTTATTTTGTCTTTTTAGAGTAGTACTAGTAGTAAGTGCAACTACTCCTTTAATTGTAACTTTCATGAACCGCGTGTCTCTCAGGGTTTCTGGGCCTGCTAAATTTATCCGGGGCAGATGCAATTTATCTTGCAGTATCTGGTCAAGTATGTACAGTATGCGTTTTTGATTCAAAGCTAATTAGCTTTACGACGAAAAGCTCCCATGAGATCTTGTCGCATTCTACATCAACCTCACAGTCTCAGGAAAGGTTACTTTTCTAGTTTCTCCACTATCTTGTCCTAAATATGACGTGTTGACCTCAACATTCGATGCCACAGGTAGCCGAGGCCAGCGAGTCAACGATGACTATCAGCGCAACCTTTGCCTCAAGGTCCAGGGCCTGACAGGTCCAAAAAAACAGACCCTGGCCCGGAATTTGGACGGTGTACTTCAACGTGTGTGACAAGTTACGGATAGATTGAGAAAACTACCGATCCTTCCTGTACATGTTTGATAAGAACGAATCACGAACGTGTGTTGGACTCATGTGTTTGACTCGTGTTGTGACAGACCTTAAATGTTGGCAACTACATACATTCAAATGAACATCTCTCCAATGAAAAACTAGTGGATCGAATGCAAACCCGAGACAGAATCAAAAAGGAAAACACAGAATCACATCAACTTGAATTCTGTGCGAGAAGGTTGACGGTTCCGGCAGCTATTGTCACCCAATATGAGGCTCGTTTATACCATGAAAATAGGTGATACACTCACGAATACTGTTCAGGATGCCCCCGACAGCCAGGTTCTGAACCTGACTTATCATCTCTGCAGGCGACAAGTTTCCTTGCAATGCAATGAGGTATGCCACGAGGCCAGAGACATGAGGCGTCGCCTAACCGGACCATCGCATTTTAACGAGTTAAATTTAGCGAGACCGAGGGAACATACCATAGAAGTACCAGAGATGCTGTTGGTGGCGGTGGGACTTCCGATCCATGTACTTATCACATTGACTCCAGGGGCAATGACTTTGACGGGTGCACCATAGTTAGAGAAGTATGCAAAAGTGTCTGTGATGTCCGAAGCACCAACAGTAAGCGCAGACGGTGCACGCGCTGGAGAGGTATTCGAAGCATCGACACCGCTGTTACCAGCGGCAACCTGTCATGGCAGGTTTGTTTGCATTTTTGAACCAATAAAAAAAAACTAGACATACAACGACATGGATACCACTGCCGGTTAGCTGTCATAATTGGTGAGTAGTCGTATTAGATATGACAAGTCAGGTTGCCTACAGAGGCGACGGCATTGTCAACCGCTGTATAACCCTGACCTCCAAGAGACATCGACGCTACAGAGGGGCGACCGCTAGAGGCGGCTTGCGTCTGGACATAATCCATACCAGAGATGCTATAACACATTAATTATTTGCTCGATGCAAGATAGTAGACACTGGGCCATACATGTCAGAATTATATCCCTTGCTAAAGTTAGTGTATCAGTACTAGACAACTTATCGAAAGACTAATAGACTTGCCCGTCGTCTCCGAGAACTTTAACAGCGATTAGATTAGCGTTCTGCGTACAATGTCACATGTCAGGAGAAAGCCAGTGATCACTGTGGTATCTACCTTCGCAACACCGTAGTCATAGCTAGCGGCAGTACCCCTATGCAAAAGTATTAGGATTTTGTTCGTGATTTTTAGGACTATACATGCGCGCAGTGGGTACCATGGCCATTCCCATCAGCGTCTCTGTCGACAAGGCGAGTCAGTAGTGGTAAAACCAAGTCATGTATATGGTTATTCACGGATAACCGCCAAATGTAGCGCCCCATCTTGCGCGTCCTTGGAAGGAAGACTGAAATTGATTAGCCCAGAATCCCCCACCGCTTATAACCGAGAAACGTACATGGTCAGTGTAGATTCCTTGAATGGCAAGTGCAAGTCAATATTGTCTCGCTGGATAGATCAACCGGGGTTGGACGTACCAGTATCTAACTGCTAGTGAGTAGAAATATGCAACGAAAAGAGATCCTGCCCACCAATAACGTAAATATCAACTCCGGCGCCCGCCGAGTTGTCATAGGTGTAGTTGTAACTCAGAGCGCTTGGAATAGTTTGTCAGTGGCGAATTGTACAGCTAATGAAAACTCGCATACCTGGGATCACTTGAACCAACAGGGCTTGACTGGCTGATGCGCTCAAGGCCCCACGGCGCATCGGGTCTAAGTGCCCTTTAATGGAAGCTGGTACAGCGCAAACAAAAGCCTACTGGAATATGATGAAGTTAATGCTCAAAATCCCGTCTTCAGCAATGGATTCGACGTCAGAATGAGCCCGAAGGTAATTGAGCGTTGAATCATCACAATGACCTCCAAACGAAAGTTAGCGATGGTGTAAAGATCGAATAGTTATCAGTGAGTGTCACCGGCAAATCCGTTGATGATGTCCCATTTATCCGTTACATTGAGAGTCTTCGTTTGGGAAATCAAACCTGCCTTGTTGACACCGCTCTTGAGAGTGATGATGTATTTCCCACTTGTCGGGCCATTTGCCTTCTCTACGGTGATAAGACCTGTTGGGACGCAGAGGGCAGGTACAACGAGGGCTAGAAGGGCTAGAGCAGCAGAGGCGAAACGCATGGCGAAGAGCTGAATGCTGGAGAAGAGAACAGTGGTTCTCTTAGGTTTTATACTTTTCTAAACCCTTCCCCAAATAGTAGGAAAAGACAATGAAAGATGCTATACCACTGCAGGAATAGAATAACATGTTGCGGAATCGAGTTTTTGGCGAGTAAAGATGTGAGGAAGCTGGCTTTGACAGGGAAAAGGCATTCGTAGCCGCTATATTGTTGCGTACTTTCCGAATAGGTAGCCGATGACACTAAATGGAACAGAACAACATGTTGCGGAATCGAGTTTTCAGCGCATAAAGGTGTGAGGAAGCAGACTTTGACAGGAAAAAGGCAGTCGTAGTTGCTACATTGTTGCGTACTTTCCGAATAAGTAGCCAATGACACGACATTGCCTGATGATACTCACCGGAGTCGGTAAGTATCAAGTTCCATGCTAGTCTCATTTTCGCAGAATGTTCGGTTCTCAGCGAGAACCATGTCCGATCTTGGAGTCTCCAAGAACGCTCCTGTGAGGAAATATTCAGTAGCTGGGCGCAATATTTTCCGTTCATTGTAAGTCTATAGTTATTAAGAGTAATCTTGAGCAATTTGAGCCACCTACTTCATTCTCAGACTCCCTGGGTTACAACCTTCGGACCGGATTGTTGAACCGAACCGAATCATCCCGAGATCAAATTCCCAGCGACGACATCATCTGATCATCGCAAATGCTCAAGTGGCGAAGCAGTTCAACTTATGCAACAAATTACGTGAGCACGTTCCCGTTAACACGAAGGCGGCCTTCGCCCGGTCACGTCTCGTAATGTTTTGCGTTTGCTTCAGATACAGCGTATATTGACTTGAATAAAAACAAGAGCTGATCATACATAAATAGCACATTAATACTGTGCGAGATAGTTAACTGTACCAGCGGCTGGGTTCACGGAAAGCATAAGCCTGATCAAATGAAGCGAACAAGCCACACTCACGGATGTTTTTGAGGATACCCTTGACAGCCAAACTCTGGACCTTAGCTATCATACTTGCAGGCGTCAGGTTTCCGCTTAACCCAATGAGATAAGCCACAATCCCCGTAACATGGGGAGTTGCCTAAACCCGGTTGAGCAAATTCAGAGCATCAGATGGAACAGAGTAACATACCATAGAGGTACCGGAGATGTCGTTGGTTGCGGTAGTACTGCCGATCCAAGAGCTGATCACGTTGACTCCAGGGGCAAAGACTTTGACGGGTGCGCCATAGTTGGAAAAACTTGCACGAGTGTCTGTGATATCCGAAGCACCGACAGTAAGAGCGGAGGGTGCACGGGCCGGAGAGGTATTTGAAGCATCAGTGTTAGAGTTGCCGGCGGCAACCTATCATAGGTTTGTCTGTCTTTTGAAGATGGCGAAAAAAATATGAACATACAACGACATGGATACCGCTGTTAGTTAACTATAGGACTGGTGAATAGCCATTTCAGGTATGACAAGTCGGGTTACCTACAGAAGCGACGGCAGAGTCTAGAGATGTAGAAATACCCCCTCCAAGAGACATTGATACGATCGAAGGCCGACCGGTAGCGGCGACTTGCGACTGGACCCAATTCAAACCGGAAACACTACGTCAAGTCAGTTAATTGCCAACTACACAATGGCGGCCATACATGTCAGAGACAAATCCGGAACTAAGACGGGTCAGTAATGGACTATCGTCGGAACGGACTACACTTGCCCCGAATCACTGAGAACTTTGACAGCGATGAGATGAGCGGCCTGTATGTTGTTTCAATATAGACGCGGAAATTATTGAGCGACTTGTTCCACCTTTGCAACACCATAATCAAAGCCAGCGGCTGTGCCACTAGATAGAAAATCAGAGCGCACATTGCAACTGCAAATAATAGCACGTACGCAACATGAGTACCATGGCCATTGCCATCGGCAGAGCTTTGTGCACGTAGTATTAGTCAAAAAGTAGACAAGCGAAAAAAGTTACTCTACGCGTAACCGCCAAACGTGGCACCCCAGACGGCGCGGCCTTGGAAGGTAGACTGGGAAACAATTTAGCTAAGACTGCTGTTTTTGGTAATAAATCGACGTACATGGGCGGTATAGATCCCTGGTAATCGAAAAGTCAAGCACTTCTGCGGGAATAAACCAGTCATAATATGGACGTACCAGTATCTGGAAGCTAGCGATTAGAGACATGCTAAAAAGTGAAGATGCAACTCACCGACAATATAAATGTCAACACCTGTATCTGCAGAAGAATCATATGGATAAGTGAAAGTCAGAGAGCTGGCATTCATGTCAGTAATCAATTATATACTAGGGTAGAATGAAGTATACCCCGTGTCAGTTCGGCCTAGAGGAGCTGCCTGACTGATACGTTGAAGTCCCCAAGGGGCGTTAGTTCTTATCCAAGCGTCGTTAAGAATGAAGCTGTGTACAAGCGACAACAAAAACCTACTGTGTTATAGTAGCATCGATGCTCATCATGCTGTCCTCTGCAATGGATGCGACATCAGAATGAGCTCGGAGGAAATCGAGGGTTGCAGTATCAAGATGGGCTTCAAACGAGAATTAGCATCTATGAAATTATCTCAAGTGCATCCGATGGGTCATACCAGCAAATCCGTTGACGACGCTCCATTCATCCGTAACGTGGGCGGTAGTCTTTACATGAGAAACCAGACTGGTCTTGTCGATGCCTTCTTTCAGAGTGATGATGTATTTGCCACTGGTTTGGCCGTTTGCCTTCTCAACGGCGAGCGGAGCCCCAAAGATCGGTAAAGCGGCTGCAAGAAGAGATAGGGCAACGGAAACGAAGCGCATGTTTGAGACTTGTTTAGTAGCGCAAACTGAAAGGAAGCTGGACGAAGATCTTGTTTTTTATACCCTTTGTTTTCGAACGAATACAGATGCCAAGAGAAGAGACACATGCTGGGCACGGGCGAATGGATAACGGGCCTATTCTAAAGCTGATGATCTGTCAGCAAACGAAGCCGCCAAGGATGATTGACTTTTCATTGCGAGTGGAAACAAAATGGGAAGAAGTGCGTATAATGCAGTCGTGGTAGCCCTCCTGTAAGCAGCAGGCAATGTTCACATATCCAAAATTGGACAGTTTACGATCGGAGAGATGGACCCGGGTGCAAAGTGTCAGAGCCGGTGTCAATAACCACATGGAATACTGCATCCGCGAGCAGAACGATTGATTCTTAACTTCAGAAGCAGAATGTGGCTCAGTCAGTTGACCAGTACTGAATGAACAAACTCTCACCTTGGCGTCGTAGATTCATCAATGCGATCTGACTGGCCACAGGATGCTGCCATTTTTCATCACTGGCGCCTGAACGTAGGAAGCCCAATCAAGCCATCTTCCGCTCCAAACTGCAACAGTTCAAAGGAGCGCGACGGATGTGTAGACGCATGCTCGTTGCTTCGTTATCCCTTTCCATTGTCCATCTCAAGTGACTAGAACTTTGAAGAATAGGCGGAACACCGGAAACGTCGGAGAGGCTAGAATCATGGCATGATTCAAGAAGTTCTATGTCAAGCGTAAAGAATAATAGCAATGATCCAGTCGATGAGCGCTGCACTCGGGTGAGCACTGGGCAGAGTGGTCTTGGCATCACGAAGTCTAACTCTTAAGGTTGATAAATGAACCAGTGTTTTTGCTTATTTTGCCAGTGGGATCAAAGGTCCAATCTAACTGTCATTGAATGTCACAAAGACGATGGCTAGTAGAGAACTCACCAATCATCGGCACCCCTAGGTGACACTTTGATCAATAGAATTGCAACTGAGATCAGTTTATCAGTGATAACTATGGACAAGTACCTAATTTCGATGTTGGCTACAGAATACTTAAAGGTATAACGCAATAGCAGTCGAAATGTGCAGTGGTGGGATAGTCCATCCCCGTAGCATATAGGAGTTTATTATCTCCATCCTTGCTGAGTCGGTGAACACTTAGAATCGTGTTCACTATGAGCTCTTCGTGCCCGTCTTTCTATGCTCTGGAACTTCCGCATCCTTTGGTTCTGATTTGTCTATCGCCTCGCCAATGAACGATGGGAACCTGTTTTCGACAAGTCAAACCGCAACATATTGAATGGGGATGAATATACCTAGGTACGCCGTCTCGGGTGAGTTCTTGGAACCTGTATGTGATGATAGCTCCGATCTTTGGGGGTTTCTGTCGTTGTTTATCGCTCAATCCTGTTCCTACGTTAAAGGTCTAACGGACGATAGTATCAGTGAATGGTCTGTGGTAACGAACGTCACGGTAGCATGCCTTTCCAGATGCCATTTTACATTTCAACGCGCCCGTCGATCCTTTATGTTTTCCTTTCCCAGGGGCATATCCGGTTACAATGGCCTCCGCATCGTAGAAGGTCTGCATCACGAATAACAATTCAGAAACCTTGCGTCAAGTCGAAGGGTACATCCATCACCTTTACTTTGAGGAGCGTGCCCGAACGCCTGCCTTCGTATAACCTAGCTCGCAAGAAATCAGATCATGAACAGGTCAGAATAATTGTACGCACGATGCTGGCCTCCTCAGCATAACGCCTTCTCCGCCAAGAGTCTCCACTTCCTTCAGGTGCTGGAGTACGTGTTCTTTATCCTTCGCCTCAACCTGATTAACCACAACAATATGAGCAGCAGCATGTGTGCCTTGGGGCCCGAACATCTTTTGCAAATAATTTATGCGTTCCTCAAAGGGTTTGTCTCCCAAAGAAGGAACGTCAAAAAGCTGGAAAACAACAAATTATCAGACCGGGCTAGGGGGTCAGAAGCGGTCTATACTTGGAAGGTGATTCCCTGCCAGTGAGGAGAATTCGCAGTTTTGACAATCGAAACAGTGTCTTGGAACTTTCCTCGTCCACCGAAAAGTTCACCGTCGAGAGTGATGTCTTTTGGGAGCTCTGTACAGTAGGTTTAAGAATGGTTTACAGGAAGACGGTGTCCGTGAACTGACTCTCAAAAAACCACTTGGGCGGTGTAAAGGGATTGCCTAACCTGCTAAGGAACGTTTTACCGTCGAAGAACGTCCTGGTTGTAGAAATCAAGAACGGAATCATCGCATATATGAACTCCAAAGACTCACCGGACCCCATCCAACTTTTCTGAAATCCACCACCCACTCGGATCAAGACCGGTCTCCAAATCCCATTTATTCGCCAAGAGCAACTCTGGTACTTTCTTCTTTCCCGACGCGGCTGTAGCTGCCTCTTCTTCATCTGAGCTGGTGTCAGATTCGTCCTCCTTGTCTTTGTCATTGGCTTTTGAACCAGGTTTACCAGATTGGCGCGTCTTCTTTGCCTTCGGCTCGTCCTCGTCGTCATCCAAGGCGCGTTTCTTACCCCGTCCGGGTTTGCTGGTTACCTTTTTGGTTGGGAAAGCACTCGGGTTCATGAGCTTGAGACGGGCTTCTTCATATGGGTCGCCAAGTAATGATTTGAGGTGCTTGCATGTTCGGGCGTTGATTGGGCATTTGGACTGTAGTAGTTTAGCTTGCGGTAGCAACCATGTTTTGAATGTCAACATACTTGATTCCGCCATGCCTAAGTCGAACAGTCAGTCGCGTTCAAGGGAAAAGAATGGGCTTTACTAACAGGGCATGTGCTAGTAGAGTTTGAAGAGAACACACAGTAAGGAACAGAGTTCGGCGACACCATGAAGAGAGACAATTCACCAATAATAATGGTCCCATGTTCGTTTAACTTTATAGACGGAATTACTTTGCTTTGTTCAGCTTCACACTTTTAGGGTGTACATGGACCGTACCTGGTCATTGATGAGACCTCCTTGTCTTCACCATCCTGGAGCAACACCTTGGGTTTGATGCCACTTATCTCTGCTAATGGGTCGTCTGGCATGTTGAGTGAGGAATAACGCGTAATGAAGGAGACCACGTTACCTATAGGTCGCAGGGCTGACTCAGCTGTTGATGCGCCACTCCTTGGCACCTGTTTGCTCCGAGTCACTTCAGTCATCTTTCACTCTTCCGTATCATTGCTGTCCGACGCCCATTTGTACGCTGTACTTGATGGCGGTCTGGAGTTAACCATCAATAGTTGGCTCTTTTCATCTTGTGCTCATATATTTTCGCATACACCACGCCATCCAGTCAGTGTCTGGCATCTCTCAAGGTCAACATAATTCTCTGCGTTCGAGAGAGTCCAAGACAGCCTTAAAGTACAACTAAGAATGAGGTAGGTATCGAGTACGATATGACAAGTCCCATCTACGTGTCCTTTGCATCTCCTGGAATATCAGCGTCCTTGGGTTCAGTCTTATCTATTGCTTCTCCGACGAAAGTGGGGAATCTAATATTATTGAAACTTCGTCAGGAGCTAAGACACTTATCAAAATCAGGCGAGCGTACCGGGGTGCACCATCGCGGGTTATCTCCTGGAAACGATAAACGATGATAGATCCGATCTTTGGTGGCTTATGCCTCTGCTTGTCGCTCAAGCCAGATCCGACACTGAATTCCTTGAAGAACAGAAATGTCAGAATTCGGGACGAACGAAAACAACTTTGTCTCACCCTTCCTGACGCCATTTTGCACTTCAGCGCGCCGGTTGCTCCTTCGTGTTTGCCTCTCCCAGGAAGATAACCAGTTACGATGGCTTCAGCATCGTGGAAAGTCTAAAGCGTGAAACGTTAATAAAAGCGGCGACTAGTGAGTTCGAATCTCAAGTACCTTTACTTTGAGCAGCGTATCAGAACGCCAGCCTTCGTACAACCTAGGATCGGAAAAGGTTAGAAAAGGAGAGAGATTGGGACCATAATGCTTACGAGCGAGGTTTTCTCAACATTAAACCTTCTCCGCCAAGAGTTTCTACCGCCTTGAGCTGTTCAAGAACATGCTTTTTTCCTCTTGCTTTTATTTGGTCGACGACGATGATATGCGGAGCCGCGTGTGTGCCTTTTGGACCAAACATCTTGCGCAGGCACTCCATACGCTTCTCGAAAGGCTTGTTCGCCATTGAAGGAATGTCAAAAATCTACCAAAGAGAAAACCGGTCAGTACTACCAAAAACCCAGAGACGTGACAATGCCATACGTGGAATTTAATCCCCTGCCAATGAGGAGAATTGATTGTTTTGACAATCGATAGCGTCTCTTGAAACTTGCCACGGCCGGCGAAAAGTTCACCGTC
>KN818290.1:438-52540 GCA_000827485.1 Amanita muscaria Koide BX008 | reverse complement strand
ATGCGCACCTTGAAAGACTGTCAATGCCACGATAGCCCAACCTTACTGCACGGCATAAGGGATGAAAAGGAACAAAGTGAAGTGCGAGTTAGAAGAGATGCGCGAAGTCAAGAAAAAAAGACGTGGCGCGTGCTGTACAACAGCAGATAAACATCGCGACTGAGTGGAACCCTCTGACGCGCCCTTTTCGTGCGTTACTTGGAACCAATGGTGAATCGAAAGCAGATGGTGTCTTGACAGCAATTTTTAGTACAACATACAAAGGGTATCATCAATCAGATGGGGATACTAAGAGAAAAGCAAAGCAAACAAACTCGCACGCTGTCAACACAGGAGGCAGTGTAACCATTTCATCCCAGCCTCGCTTTTTTTCTCACCGGTCCATGTGCATGCGTAGCGTGTCCACCCGTTCCTTGATTCGCGGCATAGTGACCACCACCTCCACTCAGACTAGCAAAACTAGCAAAACTAGCAGAGGAACCAGGTTTCGACAATTGGGCTGCAGCCCCTCCGGCTATGACATTGTGTCCCGGCTGGTGAGATGCGTTCTGAGGTTGGGGAATCATTGACGGTGCATCGTCCTGCGTTATTCGCCGTTGGGGAAGTTGGGAGTGTAGTCCGTGGAATGCACTGGCGAGGAACAGTAATAAAACGAGGTTATAAAATGAAGACGGCAACGGACGTACTTGCGAGTTGGTTTAGGATCTTCTGAAAACCATTTGTGATGCAGCGCTTCTCTTGCCGTTAGTCGTTTGTCGGGATTGTATACGAAAAGCAGTTTGAGGAGGTCGTACGCCAGCTGACTACGGAGGCGAGTCTGGCACCACTCGTGTAATCGATTAGGATAGCTAAGATGAGGTAAAAAAATATATCCATAACATTCACCAAAAGCTGAAACGTACTAGTCTAGCCGCTTCATGTTCTGGTATTCTGACATGTACACGAGATTAGACCAGTCATTCTCTAATCAAAAACATCAAACGACGTCTGTTCATCAACAACGAAAAACTCACCATCCGGTGTACCAAGGACTTCAAAAATCTTGAGTACTTGGTCCCGCTGGAAGGGTAAACCACCAGTAGTTTTCTTCCCCTCAACCTTTGCTTCTTCGCCTTTAAATATCGGTCTCAGACTAGCCAGTTCTGCAAGTACACATCCGACAGCCCAGCAATCAATGGCTTTATTGTAATGTTTCGATCCCATGAGGAGTTCCGGAGCACGGTACCAGATCGTAACGACGACCTTATCGCCGGTGTGTAAGGACTGTAAAGGCTCGTAGACCAGACGCGCTAGGCCAAGGTCTCCGATTTTGACGATCCCACCAGAGGTTATGAGGATGTTGGCGGGTTTAAGGTCGCGGTGGAGGATGTGGCATGAATGGAGGTATAGCACGCCGTTGAGAAGTTGGTATATTAGTGATTTGAGTGTGGCGGTGGGTATCTGAGTACGTAGTGTTTGTGAGTAGTGGTGGATGAGTTGCTTGCAGGACAAGTCAATATATATATACGCGATGGAAGCAAATGATGACACGTACGAGGAAATCATGCTCGGCATAGTCGAATACCATGTGTATGGACTTGTCTTCCAATATAACTTCTTTGAGCGCGACGACGTTTTCATGGTCGATTTCGCGGTTCAGCTGAAACAAAAGATGTTAACCCGAACACGAAATCGAGAAGGAGGCTTACCGCCATCTCTCGAATAGCACTCTGACTTATCCCGGTATAAGTAGGAACATCACCTTCTTTGTCCGGTTTGAATTTCTTGATCGCATACAGCTTGGCGGGCTCATCCAAACTTTGCGCCTTGTACACGCGTCCGTATGTGCCGGAAGAGATGAAGCCTTGGATGGAGTAATTGGATTTGACGCTCCGTTTGGAGGTTTCCCGTTTAGCGCGGTACAGGGCCATGATGTCGCAGCTCCAGTCGTCCATCGCTGCCATCTTTTTGTCGTCGTCGTCGTGGGCATCAGCGCATGGCCATCACAACCGCCACGAGCGCGCGGGCCCCGGAGTAATACTTTGGTCACAGAGCCGTGACGTATTGTGACGCGACGCTGAACGCTGCTTTGAACGATGTCAACGCAAAAAAGTCCAAGTCCGGACAGTTTCACGTTTACAGTGGGCAAGCTCGGTGAGTTATTAGTCTCCAAGCTGCGTGCGTAAAGCTAACTAGCGCTGGTAGATGCAGGAATGGCTGTGAGTCTTACCCCCCTGCAACGCTCGGAATCTTATGTTATGCTTGGACCGTAGATCCTGCTCGGGGAACGCGCACATTTGATAGAATTTCCATCGATTCTATTACCACTGGGCGTAACGACCGGTTCTATCGTGAATATTGCAGTTCATCAGAACCATACTGAGGAGAAGAAGCGGGATGCAGAGTTTTGGGAATTACAGGATGATATTGTACGAGAGTTTGGACAGGCAACGCCGGAGGCGCTGAAACTCCAAGTACGTGTATTGGCACAGCTGAAAGGGTGTTGCTGAAATGGTGCTTGCTCTAGCTAAGAAACGTCACTCAAACATCCGTCACTCTCGAATGGCCCCAGCTCAAGATGGCTACCGCGAAACTACGGTCACTGGACATCTACAAAAACGGAAACCGACTGGCTTCTATCCCTTCGCCCTTGACAAACATGTCTACGAAACTCTCCGGGCTAGACATCAACACCGAATACTCGTTCCAGCTCATTCTCAGAACCACAGCAGGCACATACCCATCCAACATCCTCCGTTTGCGGACGCATGCTATGACTGATACGTCTGGTATATCCGTCTGTTTCGGAAACGTTCAAGACTCTGCTTTGTTGGAAAGCGCCAAAGAGGCATTGCAAGAGATGAAAGCGAAATGGAGCGACAAAATTCAGATTGATACGACTCACTTTGTTTGTACGACCCCTGCTGCGGTGCCGCCCGCTGCGCAGGCTGCTGGAAACGCGACTACGTCCCCCGGTCTAGAGTATCAACGGGCGTTGCAACTGAGCATTCCGGTTGTCCAACCACAGTGGATTCTGGCTTGTCACAGGGAGAAAAAGTGAGAGTTCAGTTTCTTCAACAAATTATTGTTCCCATTAAACGCCAAATTGTAGGATGGTTCCAATAGCATCATATTACCTCGGAGCGAGCCCGTCGTCACCTATGAGCGCTCATCCCTTCTCCCGCCCACAGTCCATGTCACAAGCTTCATTACCACGGGTTCCACATAGCGCACCTGCCACTACAGGTGGAAGAAGTAACAACCGAGCTTCCTTGCCTGCTCCTTCTCGCAACCAACACCCGACTCAAAGTCCACCCGCTGCTTCGTTTGCCAACCAGCCTCACACAGCCAGTCCAGAAACAAGAGCCAGAACGAGTCGGATCGAACCAACAGTCGAAGAGGACGGTGAAACAGAGGATGCCACATCTGATCAAGAACAAGATTATGAGCTAGTAAGGAGAAGTGGAGAGATGAAGAGAGATTTCAAGTTCCCCGCTACTCGACCTTCAGCTCTCGACGCGCCTACGACTGCCACCCAACCTCAAAGCTTGAAACCCGTAACGCCATCAAACATCGAAGTCCCACCTCCGCCTCCAGTCGAAAAGGAACGGTCTTTGTCGAGTGTGGAGGATGTAGATGAGGAAGTTGGGCCGACGGTCGATATTCCACTAAATTAGTTATTTTGTTCCCACGCTATTTCACTCAGCCAGTTTAGCGCAGCCTTTCGATGTCCTCATGTCTTTGTCTCCTGCCTCTAAAAACGACGACGAAGGTGCACAGAAAGGCGGGAATGCAGATGATATGAGTGGCAGTGGAAGTGGTGGAGAGGTTGAAGAGGCAGGCGGTAGTGAGACAGAGGCAAAGGCTGGGAATGGACATGTTGCCATTCATGTTGACGACGACGGACGAGATGGTGAACTTGACAAGAAAGAAGAGGATGGAGGCCTTGAAGAAGAGGAGGACGAAGACGACGAAGACGAAGAGCCGTCACTCAAATACGAGCGCATAGAGGGTGCCATTCCGGACTTGTTGAAGAAGGACTCGGCCTCTTCCCTGGCTATTGTCAACAGAACAATGGTGCGTGTCGTTATATATCGGCACTTGTATTCGCTCAGTCCTTGGGATCCGAACAGGCGTTGGGCACACATGGCGGCATCGTTCATATACTCGACCTCACCGGAAAGCGTCTCAAGTCGTATAAACCTCACATGGCGTCCGTAGTTGATATCTCTATCGATTCTACAGGCGATTTCGTTGCCACTGCATCTATTGACGGTAAGTGTTGTTTACCTTTTGAATACTGGCTGACATGTGCACAGGCCATATCTTGATCCATTCCATAACCACGACAGAATCATATGGGTCTGACATGAAACGGCCTATGCGAACGATCGCTATGGAACCTAATTTTGGGAAACGTAACACGCGAGCGTACGTTTGTGGTGGGATGTCAGGTAATCTCATTCTCAGAGAACGAGGATGGCTTGGTCATAAAGAAACGTTGTTAAATGCGGGAGAAGGGCCAATATGGCAAGTCCGGTGGAGAGGAAAGTTTATTGCGTGGGCTGACGACAATGTGCGATCCACTTTATTTCCTTGCTTTGTGTCTCACATTCATCGACAGGGCGTCAAGATATACGACACAAACTCCCAAACCCGGTTCGCCACTATCGACAGACCGCCTGACAGTCCGCGTGCAGATCTGTTCAAATGTACTTTATATTGGCAAGACGACACAACACTCCTCATCGGCTGGGCAAACACGATCAAAGTTGCTCGTATCCGCGCTAGACACCGTACATCTACCACCACCAACCCGGCCGTAGCCAAAGCTCACCCTTACCACGTCGAGATTGTCGCATTCTTCAAGCTTGATTGTATGCTCTCGGGCCTTGCCGCACATCCTCTTCCGAACCAAGGGAACAACAACCTTCATAACGATATCAACCTTCACCCGAACAATAAGGAGTCATCGTCGACTCCCGACCTCAACTCTCCCGCTCGCCAACCAAGTCCAGCGCGTACGAATGCAAGCAGCATACCCAGCGGATACAAAAGTCCAATCAAAGAACCATCAGGCGGTCACTCCAGATTCGCATCTGCAACTTCTATCCTCTCATACGCGTCATCCTCCAAACTCGGTGGTACAAAGGAAACCACAGCCTCCTCCACACCATCTATCACCGCCTTTCTCATCGTCGCGTACACTCCCCCAGAAACATTCCAAGACGAAATGACAGACGACCGCGCGAAACAGGCTCGTAAAGCGGCTGAGAGACCTGAGCTAAGAATCATTTCGAGAGCGGGTGAAGAACTCACCGCTGATGCGTTGGGTGTGACGAATTATCAGGCATGGGGGTGTAATGATTATACGTTGGTCGAGGTGGATTCCGTTTCTGCTTCTGGTGCCGCGTCGTCAGCACCAGGAGGAGGTGAGGGAATAGGTGATGCACCGGCAGGGAAGTGTTATGTCGTGCTAACTCCCAGAGATTTGGTCCTTGTTAAGCCGAGGGACAGGAGAGACCATGTTGCGTGGTTGGTGGAGAGGGAGAGGTATGAAGAAGCTTTGGAGGAGGCTGAGGTGTTGGAGTTTGAAACTGCGGCTGCTGCAGCGGCAGTCGTGGGTGTTGGATCTTCATCGGGTTTGACGAATGGGAACGGACTACTTGACGAGAAGAAACTGCAAGATGATACGCTGACGAGTCCTGCTGTATCGGAGAAGGTTGGTAAGAACAACGGTGTTGGCGAGACTGGTGACTCGTTCAGTTCAGCGGAGATTGGGAGGATGTATATCGAGTATCTGATTGATCGAGGTGCGTTATTTTACCACAAGGCTGAGACGGTGATGAACATGGAGAAACAGGCAATTTCGATAAAGCTGCAAGTTTGTTCCCTAAAGTATGCGGCAAGAATGTGAAGCGGTGGGAAGATTGGATATTCTCGTTCGCAGAACAGAGGCAGTTGCAAGCTGTGATACCCTATATCCCGATAGATTCGCCGACGTTGGATCGAGTGGTGTATGATATGATTTTGGCCCATTTTCTGGCTCATGATCATCAGGTATGTGTGTGTTCCGTTGTCAGAAGTGTGCGCGGGATAGAACGGCTAAAAGCCTTCATTTACATTGTTGTAGATGCTGCTGCAGACTATCAAGGAGTGGCCAAAGGACCTGTACGACATAACTGCTGTCATTTTGGCAGTTCGTGCGGACCTCGACAAGGCCTCGACGTACTCGTTCTCCAGCAAACTTGCTTCCGCTTCCTCAAGATCAACCACGGTACTGATGGAGTGTCTTGCTGAGCTGTATTTCATCAACCGACAGCCAGGCAAGGCGCTGCCTTACTATCTGAGACTACGACGGCCAAACGTGTTCGACCTCATCAGGGAGAACAACCTGTTCACTGATGTGTCAGATCAAGTCTTGTTGCTCGTCGAGTTTGATAATGAGTTGATGATGAAGAAGAAGGAAGAGGGAAAGGCTGTCGACGAGTCAAAGAGTGAGGTGATCACGTTGCTTGTTGATAATATTCACTCTATTCCGGTGCGCATTCTTCTGCCCAACGCGAATGAAGGACTAGTTTCTGATGATAACGGTTGACAGATAACCAAGGTCGTGCAACAGCTGTTAAAGAAGTCTTACTACCTCTTCCTATATCTTGACGCTCTGGTCAGCCATGATGCACACCTCGTTTCTGATTTTGCCGATCTCCTGGTACGTAACGTTTTTCATTTCGTCATGCTCTAAAAAAAGACACCGACTGTTCCTCAGGTTAAACTATACGCCGAATATGCTACGCAGCGTCTAATCGATTTTCTACGCGCTAGCAATTATTACAATCTAGAACAAGCTTTCGAAGTATGCAAGGAGAGAGACCTGGTACCCGAGATGGTGTTTCTTCTTGGCAAGATGGGAAACAATAAGCAGGCTTTGACGTTGATTATCGAGAGGCTCGGGGACGTGCATCGGGTAAGGGCGGCTCTTTACTCTTCCGAATTTGACCGACGTGGATGATGTCATGGCTGAATGGGATGCATATACAGGCTATCGACTTTGCGAAAGAGCAGAACGACGACGACCTTTGGGAAGACCTGCTCCGGTATTCTGAAACGCGGCCAAGTGCGGTTTTATCTCTTTCTTCGTGTTCTGATGCTTACTTGCCACCCCCCAGTGTTCATTCGGGGTTTGTTGGAGAACGTCGGCGTTGAGATCAGCCCCATCCGTCTGATTCGACGTATCAAGAACGGGCTTGAGATACCCGGTCTGAAAGACGCGCTGATCAAGATTCTACAAGACTTTCACCTGCAGATATCGTTGTTGGAAGGCTGTCAGACGATCCTTAACGGTGACAGTTTGGAGCTCTCTCGTAAGCTACAGAAAGCGCAGACAAGCGGATTCTTCCTCTCTGGTCAGTATAATCGAGTTTCATTCTGTTCGATTCGTCATTCAAAACATCTCCTTACCGACAGCAAAGACACAGTGCCAGCTGTGTTCACGACTTATCCAAGACGCCCCCAATTCGCTCATTGTATTATACCTATGTCGCCATGTCGTACATGCGAGTTGCCTGAATGGCAGTGATCAGCTTCCGTCTCCACCAGATATCACTTCCCGTGAGGTGGGTCTGTTGAGCGCCGGGCGGGAAATCAATGGTCGGATAGCATAGTGAGTGTTTGGTTCTTTATCCTTGGTTCTTTATCCTCCTCCAACATTGCTAATCGAAACATTTTGAACAGTGAATCCATCATTCGAGCAAGGCTCGGTCGAGGCTGTCCCGTGTGTGGTGGAAGGAGCGGTCGCGACGATGAACGGAATGAACGGACAACATGATCTCACTTCTGAGTTTTTGTTTCTTCGCGGGTAGAGAGTTCTATTTTTTCACGTTTATCAACCGGTATACTATCGCTCATCGTTACCCGTTTCATGAATAGATACCCACGTAATGTTAATTATGGTTATCTTGAGACAACTTCCACGGTGCCATTACCCGGACGCTGCCGGCCATGAACCACCAAATCAGCCGCCACACGGGATAAAGAGGATGAGAGATAAGAAGGAAAAAACGCTCGTCATATAAATATCGAAATTGCGCTCCGCTTTTCATTCTCTCTCCGAGTCTAAACGAGGCTCCACTGACTTCGATGCGCAACCTGCAGGCACTTTTCGTCACCTTTCTCCTCATTGTAACTGCAGCCTCGCAGTACCCGAGTAAGGCGCGTCGCGAGGCAGAAGCAGTCCCAAGTAAGGCGCGTCGGGAGGTAGGACCAGTGCCAAGTAAGGCACGTCGGGAGGCAGAAGCACTCCCAAGTTACAAGCGTCGGGAGCCGGAACCAGCCCCAAGTAGCAAGAAGCGTCGGGAAGTACAACAAGATGTCTTAGTCAACGAAAACGGCACGGTGGGCGCTATTTATTTGGACTTGCCGTAAGGTACTTACTACTATTGATCACCAATAGCCGAACTGTGATGCCAGTTTTACCTCCTGTCCCATTTCTCCTCTCGACACACGCCACGAGTGTGTCAACATGAAAGGCGACTTGGAGAATTGCGGGGCGTGTGGCAATATCTGTGGAAAAGGAAAGGGAGAGCGCACCTCGTCTTGCACCGAGGGGCTATGCGTCGTTTGTGCGTACAAACCCCATTTTTCCAGCTCGCGAAGCCGTAACTGACTTGATATGTACTTGGGTGTTCTTTTAGCCTCCTGCCGCCCCGGATACACTCTCAACGAGGGAATCTGCGAGAGAAATTAACTCAATCAACCGGTTCTGAACGTTCTTTGAAAACATTTTCCCGTTCTTTTCCGTGTCTATCCTACCTTCATTTATAAACACTTTTTCTCCGCCGTTTTACGCCGTCTTGATTGTACGCATAGAAGTACTTTGCAACAGTTCCGATTCAGGTATTAGTGGTGTTCCATTATCCGTGACAATCAAAATATTGCGTTATTCAATAACTATGACAAACTCGGATTGCTGCCGCGGCGGCGGCTTGCGACTGATATATACAAGCATTCTGCATTTCCTGATGCTTAGATCTTATTGCGGCCGGCTCGCACACATTAGCCACATACGCCACCTTAATTCCACTGCAGAACCAATCGTTGGGCCCTCCTCGGGGAGAACGCTATAACCGAGCATGAATACGTATTTTGCACGCATCCTTTTGATCGTCTTGATTGCAGCCGAGAAGTTTACTTCCGACCATAGATCTCGACACTCAAGACTACTGTACATGCTTTAAATTGCTACCGACTGACATAATGTTGTCCAATCTAGTTCCCACAGGTCGTGTTCGCCGTATTCGTAGGCACACTGCATCACCCTAATTTTTATTTAACCCCCCCGTCTCCAACGGCTTCAAGGTGGCCCAGGAACGATGACGAAGACTTCCCATCATTCTTGAACACGAGGCTATGATATTTGGATGGTTGATTATGCACACAACACTTGGAATAAGTGTTTTTTCCTTTCCTTGGCACCGCGAATGCAGACCGAAAATGCGTCACCGCCTGCGCAAGTAGCCGCCCTGGATGATGTCGCACTTGACCCATGCTGAGACACCAAAATCACGTCATCATCAGCGCTACCAGAACTCAAGACGACGGAGAGCGCCGAGTCAAGGAGTGGCTCTTCGAAAGCTGTAGGATCCGAGAGGATGTGCGAGCTAATAGAAATTATCAGCCAGGATCAGCTGGGCCTGAGAGGGTCGCCTACGAATCAAATATTCCGAACGACGACGAGATGGGTATTCTAGATGTATCTAGTTCTAGGGGAACCCTGGATTCTCGCCTAGAACATGTAGTTTTTCCAGTATCTTCATCAAATATTGCTTTCGGTAGTTTTGCTGTGATATTCGGTCTGTGAGAACATGTGTGGCGTGTACTTGTTAAACCATCACTCACTGTTTCTTAAAGCCGCAACCATACTCAACAAGGCCGCATCAAACGCATTTCCATCATAATTGATACACATGGCGTCAACATATAGAACCCATACTGCACGTCCGGGATGGATGCAGAGCGAGGACAGGGAGAGCATTCCAGACGCGAGGAGTGCTTCGTTCAATTTATCTGAAAGAACCTGAGCTTCTTCAGATGGTGGGCCAGGTTTAAATTTCGGTGAACAAAGGGCCGGAAGATCAAAGTTGGGTACTATAATAGTAGTGAGCAGAAGGATAAGGAAAAGGCCAGATAAACGAACCTAAGTATCCTTCATGGGGTCTTTCTAGCTCTGGCTCAGCAATCTCGGCTTTGACACCGCAAACAACGGTTGTACTCCCTAGTCTGACGAGTGCGGATCCGTCCGCAGTTGATATTGAGCCTATCCGATTTCGATTTGATTGAGCAGAACAACTTTTATTGATTGCATGAAGCCAATACGCACCCAAGTTGACCGAAACCTGTCTCCAATCACTAAACTCCCTTCCATCTGGTCTAATCTTCTCCGCTACGAAACGTTCGAGATAAACGCGCGGATGAAGCCGCTGAAATATCGCGGCTTTCAACGAGTCTTGTTCACTGGAAGCCATCAATGGGCCATCTGGATTTTTGAGACGCGTGACAACTATCACACTGCCATCCGTCACACTGTCATCCTATCTTCTCCGAATACTCTCAGCCCTGGTCCTGATCTCATCCCTCTATTGAACCGCTAGGATTGCCGTGCCAATCGTTCAAGCCATCGACATCAAGATCGGTTGTCGCTCGATTCTGTATGAAGTTCATGGCGATATCATACTTAATCTTCCAGTTCGGCGGTGAGCATAACTGATGATTCGGATTTGTAATGGGCACGGTCTCCAAGAGATGGCGTATGCGGCACAGACGAGACCACAAGATATATGTGCTACCTGGACTGGCTGGCATCGGAAAATCTACCGTCGCCTACACTATCGCTGCACGAGCAGACGAACTTGACCCCCTGGGCGCTTCATTCTGTATCTCATGGGATGAAAGTGACCGGAAGAACGCCAAAATATTTTCACTGCAATCAGCAGCGAACCTTCTGCTCAGGCCATCTGGAACGTGCCGTTCATGAAGCGAGGATCTGCAGCAACAACGAAACTTCAAACGGCCGAGCCAGCTCGTTTGAGATTCATCATCATTCGAAGGAATGACTACTCGTCCTCACCCACGGTTTGGTTGTCTTTTCGGCAGTCAGGGCGGTCTTCGGATTTTTTTGCCTGGAAGATAACGGAAACGTACGGCTTTTTTTTGACTTGTTCTAAAGAGAGACTGTGCTTGAGGTAAAGCTTTTTTCTCATGCGCAGCCTTTCTCTAGACAAGGCAGAAGACATTATACCAAGGAAGAAGTGTGCAAGCAACGATGAGATAAGTTTTCTTGTTTGTGCCGCAGGAAAACTCTTCCTAATTGTTTTTTGACTTGTTCCAGAGACGTACTGCTTGAGGTAAAGGTTTTATCTCATTCTCATGTGCAGGCTCTCTCTAAACAAGCCAAAGGCATCGTCCCAAAGAGGGGTGGTGTGCTAGCAATGATGAGATGTTGGACGAAGCTACTTCTATTCCATCGGCTCGAATCTAAAAGCTACTTTACGCCTCTGCTCAGGATTGCGATCTCAATGAATCCTGTTTCGGAATGTTGTACCGGTAGACTGCAACGACGATATAGTAAATCGTTACCAAAAAGTTGTCGGTGCAGTCTTATTTCAACATCGTCTCCCTATCACTGCATTAACACGCCTTATCGACAGAGGAGGAAAGCGCAATGCTCGATAACCTTCGATCTGGCATCTTGCTCAGTAGCGATGATATATTACATATCTACCATAAATGTTCCCGACTACATCAATGTAGTCGGGAAATGATTTATGGTAGATGTGTGGTATATCATCACCCGAAGCTTCTTGGGTGCTGCTAGGACGTTTGCGTCAATCTCCGCGTTGATCCGAGGATCGACGCAGATTATGATACAGTCTCCGGATAATGGAAAACATCACAAGTATAACATCTCGGGCCTTGGTGATCTGCTCTATCTCCGTGACTTCCCTTCTCCTATCTATTTTCCTCGAATTGGACCGAGCTAAAATCGAGCTCGGCACTTGCTATCCTGCCCTTGAGTACGGCCCTTTGTACTTATTCTTTAGAGTCATATGTTTGTCACCCTTACTGACAGGTCTGCGTGACGTTGTCCATATCGTTAAACAAAGAAGTCCAAAAAAGTTATCTCAGCTATGCCTTCCAAGCCACTGTCAACGATAGTCTACGCCAGATTATTGTGTTCGATGTCACAATGCGTACAATTATTGTCACTTTCGATGTTCCCGGCCCAGATTTTTACGCGACGGCGTTCCTACAGGACCATTTTAAGCTTATGGTACAACTCTACAACGATGACTTTCTTGCATTCAACTGAGTCAACAGGGAAGCCGACATTCGTCCGCCGGCTGCCCAGTATGCCACTTTGCCACGGTGCCCCAGTTTGGGTGAATGGAAGGCAAGCCCTAATACCTCAATATGGATGTGCACGAGTAGCGCCCATTATGTAGACACTGTTGCCGTGTTGATAAACAAGCAAATATAGAATTACACTTCTTCTAATTACCGCGCCTATCAACCTTAACTTTCTACAACTCCCTTCACCACCGCCAATTCGGCATTCATGATACTACTCGTCGCCGCACCGATGGAAACATTATTCGACAACGCCACGAACTTGATATCCAATACTTGACACTGTCTTACTCTCCCAACAGACACACTCGCTCCGTTCTGGAAATACCTATCCAGCCTCGGCTGCGGGCGATCCGCTTCTTCGTGAACTACAATTGCTTTTCTAGGAGCGGAAGGACATCCAAGGATTTGAACTTCCGAAGTGAACGTGTTCAGTGCTTCGCGGACTTGTTGAGGACTTGGAGGGGGTCGTCTTGTAAACCGAACAGAAACGCATTCCGTGTGTCCGTCTATGACAGGCACTCTATTGCACGATGCAGACACACGGAGGGGGTATCTAGCGTGCATGTCGAACGACAGCAATTTTGCGGATTGACCACCGTCAGGTGGTTGTTGTTCTGATTCGGAAATTCCGCCGAGGATTTTAAGAGTTTCCCATTCCATTTTTTCTTCTTCGCCTGAGATGTAGGGAACGATGTTGTCAAGGATGTCAAGTGAGGGTACACCAGGGTATCCCGCGCCTGAGATGGCTTGCATAGTCGTGACAAGCACGCATTCGATAGGCCCAAAGGCTTTTTCGAGCGCACAAAGAGGAACGACGAGGCCGGTCGTGGAACAGTTGGCATTGGTGATTATAAAGCCCTTTTTCAAAGGTGGATTTTGCAAGGTCTGCTGTTGTGGAATGATGGAGAAGTGCGATGGGTTGACGAGTGGAACGATGAGCGGTACATGCGGATCGCGTCGGAAGTTTCGCGCGTTGGAGAATACGGCGAGATCCGATGATCTAAACGCAGCCTCTAGAGATAAAAAGCTTGTTAAAAAGCCAAAACCAAAAGAGCGATAAAAACTTTGATTTAAGAGTGCTTACCTATTTCCCCAGCAACGTCAGCATCCAAACCCGAAAATATGATCTGACAATCTAAAAAGTGCTCAGGTTTGCACTCGTTGACGATCATATCAGCAACGTTCGTCGGGATCGGAGTTGTTTGCTTCCATTGTACAGCTTTTGCGTATGGTTTTCCTGCCGATCTTGGGGATGCACCGAGGGCATGGACGAAGAACCATGGGTGGTCAGTCAGGAGCGTCAGAAAGCGTTGGCCGACTGTGCCTGTCGCGCCAAGAACGCCAACCTTGATGTTTTTGGTGTTCGTCGTGGCGGCTTCGCAGGTATTTTCTTTCGTGTCGTTGCTCATATTTTTCCGCTTCGATGATGGTGGTTCCTGGCCTTTGGCCTGAGATTAGCGTGACCGCGTGACCGGCCATTCGTTTCCGGATGTGCCATCTTCATCAGCTTCATCTTGAATGTTTCAAAAGATCTGGATTGTCTAAATTTTGGTGAAGCTGGGTGTCTATCACACTCTGCTCATCGCAACGGCGGAAGCCGAAAACGGCTATACCAAAGGATACGTATCTGTCACATTAGGGAGAACACCATTTATACTAGATGGCATCAAGGACGAGATGTTTAATGTCATGAGAAGCTATGCAAAACTTCGACTTCGAAGCTTGATGACATTTCACACTGTGACTCTCAACCGCCGCCAAGACAGTCGATAGGATAGCATCGGCAGATCCTTTCTTCGGCATCTCGAAGTTAGAGACTGAATTAGGATTTTGGTCATGCTGGAAGAACATCAATCACTAACTATGCACGACTTAGAGTTATTGCTATCACGTTCTGGAACAAATTGAAATTCCGATAGTTATGACGTGCCTTCATGCAGGCATAATTCCGAGACATTGGTCACCGGTCATCCAACGCGAACACGAGAGCAATAAATTTGTGATACAGCTTGCCGAATGGTATGTCTACACGACTATTTAACTGGGTAGCCTGTTCATCATCTTCAGACGTCTGCGTTGCCACTCAATGCGGTACTCGGCCGAGAGGAACGAATAGTTTCAGGCGGTGATCAAGACTTTTTTAAAGTGTCCCTGATAAACGCCAAAAAGGCTCTCGAACGTTTACGAAATGAGGAAGAAGAGCTCTTGCAAACTATCAAACGGTTCAAAGAAGCTCTGGCTATACACAAAGTTTTACCCTACGATATCCTTTGCAAGATTTTTACCGCGGTTGCCGAAGAGTATGATGGTCCCTTGACAGTACCACTTTGCTACTCAGGTAGTACTCCCCCTCAACTCGTTCTATCAAGCGTGTGTTCAGAATGGCGCAGCATCGCGTTTAGCATTGCGGAGCTTTGGAACCACGTAAGGATCGGCCATGAGCTATCTGATCGAAGCTTTCAGGTCTGTCACGAATGGCTCAGGAAAGCTCGCAGTCTTCCTGTAACGTTAGATTTTGACTTGCGCCGGCAGTACAGAGGTCAGAAGATCAGGGAAAGGAACGCCGTCGATCTTGCCGTCGATCCTGTTCAGAAAGTGATGTCGCTTCAGGACTTGAGAGTCAGCAAATTATGTCTATGCCTTTCCGCACAGCAATTCCTCGCTCTAGACCAGTTGACACCGGAGGTGGTTTCGCACTTGAACGCACTGGAACTCGAGTTCCTACCATCCTTTGAGCTTAGGGAGAATACCAAAGGTCTTCCCCACTTTATTGGTCACACGAGCTCCCTGCTTGGCGTGGAATTCAGGCCAGAGAATATCCTGGACCTCCTTGCGTATCGATTTCCATGGAATCGCCTGCGTCGACTGAGATGTCGCTTTGCGAACGTGGCACTAGGAGAAGCAATTCAGGTTCTGCAGCACATGCCCCTGCTCGAGGAACTGAAGACTTTCTTCTGGATGCGGTTCGATACCACCGACGTACCAGCAAAAGCAGTGTCCTTGTTTCACCTCTGCGCCATAAACATACAATTCTACAGACTGTCTTCTGACTACAAATTTCGGTTCTTTGAATGCCCAAACCTGGAAAAACTGGACATAGTTGACACTAACGATGACCGTATCACGGATGCCAGTTTCGACATTATCAGTCGCCAATACAACTTGCGGAGACTCGAGCGATTTGTGTTTGGAAGTGCATATAAAACCATACATTCATCTGTTCCGTTTCTCAAGCTCTCCACTATTTTGAAAGAAGCGCCAATGCTGCGATACTGTTCCGTCAAACACAGTATCCTAGATGAAGATGCCGTCGTTGGGATAGCAACTGGGGAGCTTGGACAATTTCTCGAGCACCTTGATGTCCGCATCTTATCAGATCTTGAGGTAGTTTTGAACATGCTTGAAGGGCGTCTACAAGCTGTGAAGAACAGCGATCAGGTATCGTTGTTGAAAATGGTCGGTCTGTGTGGCAGGATTAAGGTGGGAACACATCAAATGCGTTTAAAAGCTTTGGGGAAAGCGGGCATCGAGATAGAATTCCACAGAGAAAGTTCGTGGTATTATTGAGTGGCGTCAGGTTGCGTACGTAGCCAGCAATGGTCCATAAGGCCTGATATCTATCTTTGATGACTTTGTTGGGGGAATTGTTTGACCAAGAACTATCAGCGTGTTACAAAGATTAAGTTGGCGGCCGGGCCTGCGCTTGCTTCCAGTGCCATAATGGCATCATGTACTTCAAGTTCGCTCCCACTAAAAGCATAAAAGAAATCTCGGCCGAGGGCCGTAAACAACGGAAGCAGGATAGGGGAATACGTAAAGACAAGACTTTCACAGAGCGACTCACCACAAGGCAGACCCATCCGGTATACACTATACACACGCACTGCACCTGAGTTACGCCATTATCGGCTAAAACCCTAGCGTAACACTCTCGCCACAGGTGGTTTTAGCCTCTTTTGACCACCGCACAAGGTTATCACATCGCCGAGAAGTTCGCAAAGGGTTTCATCTTCTTTCCCTACATGTAGTCTTCTGACTACAAAAAGAGTAAAATTAGAAATTTCATGTGACAGTACTTGTCACGCGTCACGCTCCACGACCGCCATCTCTATTCTATTCTCTCCATGGAAGCATCTCCAGCTACAGGATCAGACGCAGCGGCCCAACAACGAATCTATGCACCCAACGTGATAGCCAACTCGTCTTTACAGACGGTGAAGTTCATCTCGGTGTGTTTTGCTGGAGCGGTAGCGGGGATATTAGGGTTGGAAAATTGGCTTGGGTTCGGGCTCTTTGGACTTGCCACTTTGGTCTCTTCCCTTGCAATTTACTTCATCAACTGTCGTGGAAAACCCGACAAGTACGTTCAGGGAGGAACCATGGAATTGGTGAATCCAGGGCAGGATAATGTCTTTGCGTTCATTCTGGTGTGGACCCTGTTTTATGGTACGTTTTTCTTACCCTTTTCGCAAAGGTTATGGGCGTTGGGCTTAAAATTGATATTGAATGTCATCCTCCGTGCTAATATAGGTGTTGTGCATGGTGAGACAATCGGGTTTTCCGGATCATCTGTTTTCGCCTGCAGGCTAATTAGTTGGCGCCTCTAGTCTATGATTAATCTCCCGATTCGGAGTTGTTCAAAGCTCCAGCTTCCCAGATTAGACGAGGAGTGGTGACAGGTCTTTTCAAATATTCAATATTCGGTGTTGTGATCCGCATCTTATTTCAAAATTGTCAATGCAGTGCCCAGACATGCCAAGTTATGTATGTAATACCAACACGCATTCGGGTTGAGTACTCCATTAACCATATGTAGGGTGTTCGGTATGAGTGCGTGCTGTGCTTGGCAGCTGCTGGCAGCTGGTTCCTGAGCGGTGGTGCCGAACTTTCCATTCTCGGTAATAGACTATCCACGTGAGTCACTGCACGCGAAAAGCACATGGCCCTGCACCACGTGGATTCAATCGGTGGCTGTATCCCGCGAACCGAAGATGGTGCTCCTTGTCTTAGTATCAAACGCATTCTTCAGGCTTCTTGTTTTCTCTGCATTTTTTGGGTCGCCTTGTACTTTTGAGCCTTATGCATCTTTCTAGACTTCTAGCTCAAACATTGCCGCTGATCTAGACTATTGAAGCGTCCGCCAATGACGTTGGTGGTTCGGAGTGCAGATCCGATGACTACAAGATTGAACCCCCGATTGTATATGGAGAGGAACAACAGGGAACAACCCTAAGAAGACGTCTCCCGACTAAGCAACCGGCGGTGATTGATAAGTGTCACGATCATATTGTATTCTTAATCGTTTAAGCGCTCAAAGACCTGGCTCTAGTCTTGGGCTGCGGTGGCTACGGTGCCGCTGGAAGATGAAAGGTCGTTCGCTTCCCACTGTTATATAATGCTGTAGAAGAGGAACGTCATTCGTATTACTTTTTTCTCCATCCAGTTGGTCCTGGTTTTTTTTTGGATAAAAAGTTCATCAAAGTGGTTATCATCCGCTGTTCCTTCAGTATCATCCGTCGCTCCCCTTCTGCTCTCCATCCTTCGCGACACACTACGACAAGTCTCCAACTATTTTGTGGCTCACGAGAGTCTGCCTTCACCCGCAACGAGTCATGTCGAATAATCAAATTCTTTTCCAATTTGGTGCCAATCCATTCAATATGAAAATGAAAGACGGCAGCGATCGGCTTGCATGCACAGTGTATGTCGTCCTTTCCACTATTCTTTTCTTCTAGCTTGCAGTCGTCATTGACGCTGTAGAATCACAGGGAGGAGGTTGGTCGGAATCCAAACCCTATCATCCGACTAACTCGAGAAGCGCCCTGGGCTCAACAACACCCGAGTATCATGGGCCCAGATAACTCCTTCTACTACCTCGGTCCACAGAACAGGCCAGGATACATCATCTACGGCAACAATCGTACCAGCATCCCCATGGCAAACTTGTTGAAAAAGAAAAATGATGGGAGTACGTCGAAGTATTTTACGACGCTTGGCGGAAGGGAGTGTAAATGGAAAAAATTCTCCGCGAAGAGGATGGAGGTAGGTTTCACTGTGTATTAACTTTCTGGAGACTGAAACGAAATTTCTGGCGCAGTGTATCGATGGTAGGACGACGCTGGCGGTATGGGAGATGAGTGATCCGGACGACGATCACAATGCAATACTTACCATCAAATCTGGGGGAATGAGCGTCATCACTGAGATTCTGACGACGCTGACTCTGAATCTCATGGCCCAAACGATGGAGTGGCCTGACATCTGAAGGCCTGCCAAGCATTTCGAGGTTTCATCCCATAAGCTTTGCTTTCGTTCTTGTTTTCGTTCTAATCCCCGCTCAATGATTGATCTACGTATCACTTTCTATTGTTATCCGTCGACTATGAGGCGAACATTGACGCCTTCGCGCTTTCTTGACTTTCCTTATACGGCAGTACATACTTTACGGCGTTTTACTTTCATGTTTCCATCATCCGAGTGGACTGTACAGTACATGTGGTATAGGTTGCTATGATATAGTTTGGACTCTCGCAGTAGTAGTCTTGTTTCTTTCCTACTTTATGCATGCTTGACTATCCTATCGATGCAAGAATTCCTATTGGCCTCAGATAGGTATCAATTTATAGATTGCGCTCCGTATTATCAGCTTGATTAAGACCTCTGAAACAGTTATGTAACGCCAAGGCACTATGACAAAGACTTTACCTAAGGCGCAATGTCAAAGTTCTTACCTAGGATAAATGGAACTATTTCAATGAACGTGACCCTCTATTTCTCCGTATGCGGCCGCTCAGGGGGTGTCAGTAACCTTCGGCGACCTACTGGTGACCGGTGACCCGCGGGTTCTATCAGGTTCTATCTAGGATTAAAATTTAAGGGTAAAGTAGGGTAAGTAAAGTCCTGAATCGGCAAGAACATAAGGATGCGTGAGAATAATGGCGCGACGCGTTACGCGTCAGGATTCAGAGTGACAGGCGGGTCACGTTTCCGCCACTCAGGAAGTTGGCACGATGCCCCTCGTCCGCATTGAGCTATGCGACTTCAAATCATACCGTGGCCACCAAATTGTTGGGCCTTTCAAGCACTTTACATCCATCATTGGTCCCAATGGTGCAGGGAAATCTAACCTCATGGACGCGATATCTTTCGTCCTGGGTGTCAAGAGCGCGCAGCTGAGAAGTTCTCAGCTTAGGGATCTAGTTTATAGAGGAAGAAGACTTGCTAAAGACAATGCCGACGAAAGCTTGCCGGACAGTGGACCTAGTGGGCAAAATGGGAGTAGAATGGACGAAGATGAAGACGAAGAGGGTGAGGGTGAGGGAACGGCTAAGAAAGCGTGGGTTTTGGCTGTTTACCGTGATATAGAGGGGAAGGATTGGACATTTCAAAGGACGTAAGTACTCATCCCTCTCCTTAGCCGCCCTATCACATAACCTCCTTACGCGATATAACCAGGATATCCACAACCGCCGCTTCCGAATACAAACTCAACAACAGAGTCGTGACTTACAGCGCCTACAACGCAGCGCTTATCCAGCACAACGTTCTCGTCAAAGCCAAGAACTTCCTCGTGTTCCAAGGCGACGTCGAAGCCGTCGCGTCTCAGTCTCCGCGCGAGTTGACGCATCTGATAGAGCAGATTAGTGGGTCGCTCGAGTTGGCGGGGGAGTACGAAAAAGCGAAACAAGAACAGGAAAAAGCGACGGAGAATGCCACTTTTAATTTTACGAAACGGAGGGGTATTGCAGGTGAGATTAAACAGTACAAGGAACAGAAGGGCGAGGCGGAGAGGTTTGAAGCATTTTGCGAGGAGAAGGTGAGTATCCGTTGTGCGCATACAAACTGTAAACTCACGATTGGGGTGCAGGATGACCTTATCCTCCGGCGCGTCTTATTCCGTTTATTCCACATTGAAGAAGCGATAGAGAACAACGCCAGAACAATCGTTTCAAAGAATAAGGAGCTAGCAGAGCTGAGGAAAGAGCAAAAGGAGCACGAGAAGGCTTTGGAAGCCGCCCGTGCTGAACAGGCCAAGGCGAAAACGAGTGTATTGCAAGCCGAAAAGGGGTTAAAGAAAGGCGAGAAATCGTTAGAAAACAAGGTGAAGCTTTCTTTTCCTCTTAAACATGCGCATATATTGACTGAAAGGGGGTAATCCGATAGAAACCCGACCTCGTAGCTACAGACGCTCAGATCGCACACGTTACTCGCAAACTGAACAACGCCACCAAAACTAAAGAGGACGTTACCAAGTCTTCCGAAACGATTGGTACTCGGGTGGACGCGTTGAGGAAAGAGTTGGCGAGTACAAAGAAGGCAGCAGAAAAAGCGCAGGAAGAACAACGAAAGGCGTCCCGTCAGAACCTTGCGCTGAGCGAAGAGAGTTTAGAGGAGTACCGGAAACTGTATGCGGTTAATATTGTTATGGTGAGACGGTACTGACCCGTGTCGCTTAGGAAAGATTCAGCCAGCGTTCTCGCCGTTGACGAACGACAGGCGCTTGAAACGCTGACTAGGGATGAGAAAACGGTATCAAGGTCGTATACCCAGATGAGGGAGAAGCAAGAAGGTCTTGAAGAAAAGAAGGAAACGAGAACGAAAGAATTGGAGTCACAGAATGACAAAAAGACGGAGGTAAGTGAATGAAGCTTCTGTCATGCTGATAGTTAACGTGTAAAATGAAAGCTCGAGGAGAAGATCAATAAACTTTCGAGCGAGTTAGCGAAAGTGAAACAGGAGCTGGATAATCAGCAGGCTGAGCGGACGAGAATCGCGTATGTGAATTTGCTTCAATGGGGTGTTGTCGATTTTTTTATAATACTTTGCCATGACGCAGAAAGCTGGAAGCGGAAACAGACGAAAAGTTGCAAAATGTATACCAGCAACTGCTGCAAGCTGGTGTAGAAAGGCACGAAAGCGAGCGCGAGACGAAGATGAAAGAGGTCTTGGCGAATTTGCAAAGGATATTTCCAGGTCGGCCGGAGTACTTTATCCGTCCCTTCTTCCTAATATGTATCTTTTCATTTGATACAGGTGTTAGAGGTCGGGTTGTCGATCTATGCAAACCAATTCAAAGAAAGTACGAAACGTCGGTTTCCGTCATTCTCGGTCGGAACATCGACGCCGTCGTCGTGGACGAAGAGAAGACAGCTATTGATTGTATCGAGGTATATTGTATTGATATTTAACTACCGCCGCCCAGCTAACAAAGGCTCTTCTAGTACATGCGCAACCAACGTGCGGGTCAAGCGACGTTCATTCCCCTGGATAGCATTCAAGTCAAGCCTATCAACGACAAGTTCCGGTCGTTTGCCAAGGGCGCAAGATTGGCTGTTGATGTGATTCAGTACGAGACTGCCGTTGAGCGAGCTATACATCACGCGTGTGGGAACGCTCTTGTGTGTGATACGATGGAAGTGGCGAGGTATGTGTGCTACGAGAAGGGGCAGGAAGTCAAAGGTATGTTGATAATATTTGTCAAAGCCAGGATTGCTGACGTGTATTTAAATACAGCGGTGACTCTGGAAGGAACTGTGATACACAAAAGTGGCCTGATTACAGGAGGAAGGAGTACGCATAGTAGCAAGAAGTGGGACGAAAAGGATGTTCAAGGTGCTTGGTCCTCATTTTGCATGTTGGGTAATCTGATCAACGTGAATATGATATAGGTCTTCAACGCGTGCGGGATTCACTCATGTCTGATCTTCGAGAACTTAGCAAGCAGAAACCAAGAGGCAAAGCAGACGAGAATCTCATTGCGGAGGTTACCCGACTCGAGACAGCTATCACACTTGCGAAAGATGACCTGGTAGGTTGAGGAGTTTTCATGTTACCGTGTCTAATTTTCGTGACTAGACCGCCTGCAAATTACGGCTTACCGGTATCAAAGACGAGCTGAAACACGTGGATCGCGAAATTAAAAAGAACCTGCCTGAACTGCGCAAGGTATGAGACGTCCACACCACGACGTGCGAAAGGACATGCGTCTGATAAAATTTCAAGCTTCAAACAACATACGACAATATACACGCTCAAATATCAGGACTTCAATCCACGGTCGAGAAAGCTGAAGATGGCGTGTTTGCTCAGTTTTGCCGCAAGATCAAGGTGTCGAACATCCGCGAGTATGAGGAACGGCAGCTGAAGCTTGCTCAAGAAGAAAGTGAAGCAAGACTTAGGTTCGACAACCAGATTGCGCGATTGACGCATCAGTAAGTGATAGGCTTCTAACGCCAAAAAGTCTATCCCTCATCTTATTTTATAGAGCCGAATTCGAAGAGGAGGGTCTAAAAGCAGCGGAGGAAAGGCTGTCTCACCTTGAGAATGTTCTTTGGACAGAACAAGCCAACCTCGGAAAGCACGAAGCACAAAAAACGCAGATAGACCGAGAAATCAAAGATCTTGAGGACCAGGTGGAGAAAATCAAGGAGCAACTCGCGGAGCACCAAGTAGTCTTGGAAGAGAAGTCGAAGGTGGTAGAGCAGGTTAAGAGAACGACGATGAAGGCATCCAAAGTGCTTGACCAGGCGTTGAAGGATATCTCGAGCTGTGTAAGTTGTCTGGATCACAATGCGGCGCAGCTGGAAGAACCAAACGCTGACGGCTGGGTATAGAATGACGAAATCTCAAAAATGGCTGTGGAGAGATCGTCTATCTATAGGAAGTGTCGCGTTGAAGAGCTCAAGCTTCCACTGCTGCAAGGAAATCTCAAAAACGTGCCAATGGAAGAAGTGAGCGTATTTTTCATCCACTACAGAAGTTATCTTTGAACTTCAAATTTACAGAACTTGCGCGAAGAGGTCGCCATGGACGTCGATGAGGACGAAACGGGAACACAACCTGTCAAGAAAGTCCAAGATTATGGTATTGAAATTGACTTCGCGTTGCTTGGTGACGAGGAGCGAGAAGATGGTTCCGCAGAGGCGTTGGCACAATTTGACAAGCAGATTGCGAATATTAATGTTGAGATCGAAAAGATGGCTCCCAATCTGAAGGCTATCGAGAGGTAAGAGCTATGGTAACACGGTACTATTTGAGCCTTCGCTGATAAATTTTAACACAAGGCTTGGTGACGTTGAGACCAAGTTGGCAGAGACGGAACGCGAAGCAGACAAAGCCCGGAAAGACTCTAAGAGCGCCCGAGATCAATTCAACGAGATTAAGCTGAAGCGGTGAGAATATTCAAATGATGCTTAGCGCTGGTTTATCTTACTCATGACATTGTTGCAGATGTGATTTGTTCAACAAAGCATATAATCATATTTCCGACAAGATCGATCAGGTGTATAAAGACCTCACAAAGGGCAAGGCATCTCCATTGGGTGGTGTTGCATATTTGAGTTTGGAGGACAACGAGGTGCGTTGTTAAGTTTCTCACATTTGATACTAATCAACTGTTTCTGCAGGAGCCTTACCTTGGCGGCATTAAGTACCATGCCATGCCACCCATGAAGCGCTTCAGAGATATGGAACAGCTCTCAGGTGGCGAGAAGACTGTAGCTGCGTTGGCTCTGCTTTTCGCAATTCACAGGTAAGCAAGAGGTTTGTGACTTTGTCCCTGGCTGAGCATGCCATTTGTGCAGCTATCAGCCCGCGCCCTTTTTCGTACTCGACGAAGTGGACGCGGCACTCGATAACACCAACGTCGCGCGTATTGCGAATTACATCCGCACACAAGCCTCTGATACATTCCAATTTATTGTTATAAGTCTCAAGAACTCGTTATATGAACGAGGTCACTCGCTTGTCGGAATTTATCGCGATCAAGAGGTCAATAGTTCAAGGACGCTTACACTAGATGTATGTCCCTGTCTGTCTCGTTTCCTGCCGCGGTTTCTGACGAGGATTTCCCCTCCAGTTGACCAAATATGATGAATAATTTTATGTAGAGTTGTATAATGTATGGATGATGTTGTATTTGTTTACATTGCTTCTCTGCGTAGATGATAACTACTTTGGATGTAATGATTTTCCATGAACGCGTTTTAGCCGCGAACACACATCATTTGCTCCCTAGGTGAATGTGATG
Source organism: Amanita muscaria Koide BX008 (assembly GCA_000827485.1). Classification (NCBI taxonomy): domain Eukaryota; kingdom Fungi; phylum Basidiomycota; class Agaricomycetes; order Agaricales; family Amanitaceae; genus Amanita; species Amanita muscaria. The sequence goes on along the minus strand of KN818290.1, from coordinate 28,125 downwards.
TGATGTCTTGATGCATTGAGCACGTAAGCCAAGGTCTCCTCACACGTCTGTATTAATTCCTGTTGCTGGTATCGTCGACGTTGCGTCAGCATATCTGTCGCTTGCTGCCCGATGGGAACATTCTGAAAATTTGTTTGTCAGAAGATGTATAGAAATGTAACATAAAGACGACTACGAACAACCGATATACTCTTCCCGCGATGCAGCTCGCCTTTGGACTTGTAAGTTGAACGAGGTGATCTCATCGTTTGCTCTCTCGTTCATCGACCTTAGCTGAGACCTTGCATTGAGCCTTGGCGCAACATTAGCTCATGGTTTTGGACACCAGTCAACAAAGGCTCACGATGCAAGTAGCGTCACGGGGTATACTAGAAATCCTCGTTAGCCAGATTGAAATTCGACGTGATTGAAATAACGTACAGTTCGAAATCATCATAGTGAGTACCAAGAACAGTGGATTAGTTCCTTGGAGAGTGAGATTCTATTCGGCTGGTTGAACAATCAGATGATCTACCATATCATGGTACTTACCATAATAACAATCGCGATAGCTATCAGGCTGGACGAATGTAGATAAGTGATTGAAGCAAGTCAGAACCATAGAACGACCTTGTGATAAGTCCTGATTCTGGTATTGCGCTCAATGTCAACAGTTCACAGTACATCAGTCCACACTCTGGGAGACACTCACGAATTGTCCATAAGACCAATTTGTCTATGATACGCTTCGTCCTTACAGAATTGAGAGGCAATGAAATCAAGGAACATACTCGTAGTCTCGTACTCACTGTTGCATTACTTGTTGGCGATCTTTCGTCAATTGATAGCAGAAAGTCCCCGTGATTATAGCATCAACAATTGGATAGACGATATAGGATGGGGTTATAATCCATCGATACCTTATCTGGTTGACGAGGAAGTTTTCATTCAGGACGAGAACACCATATGAGACAAGTGTTATGAACTCGTATGCCGCACCGGTGCAACATATGAGTGGAATCCATAGTTGATTGCTCAACCTATACTGTCTGAAAGCATATACCACCTGTATCATTATTGAGTCGTGTCTGTAGTTAAATGAGTGTCAGACCCACCTGCACAACAGACTGCATAGAAGCAGAGAATACGAGAGCTACAGATACCAGATAACGCGACATGTTAAAAATACCATGCATGATCTGGTACTGGCTCGTCGCTTCGAGTATGATATACATCGTGTCGGCGAACCTGTCATTCATCATTGTAGGTTATCTTGTGACAGAGATGTTCGTGCATACCATACAACGCCAATCTGCACAGTTGAAGTCAATCCAGTAAACAGGTGCATTCGATATCTTGGTGGACGCACCGCAACTTTCACGAGAACCGTATCTGACTTGAATTTCCGATAATATATGACAGCTTGAACGCTAGCGATCCCCCATAATACCGAGGACAATAGCAGGCCGAGTTGCGCATAGCTTGTGCTTCTGATAAAAACCGCGTCCATTGCAAGGTACGTGGAGTAGTGGCTAACCACACGAGAACGAGAAAGCAACCCTATAGAAATCTGGGTCCACGATAAAATGTTTTTGCGGCGTGCACTAACCTGATGTTCAGTTTGCTGAAGGGAGATTTGACTACTCCGCACGAGCGAATAGCGATACACGTTTATGACGGTCACCGGTCACCCAGACAGCGATAGTGTGCTTGAGAGAAATGTAAAGACTAGGAGGGAGCGAAACCAAAACAGAATCATTGCGGCGCTTCTATAAACATGGATTAGTCAATCATGCCATCCTCTCTGGAGCCTGGACCTCCCGCATGGCAGTCGTAAATAGTTTCAGCACCTGTTCCAGCCTGTTCCCCAGAAACAGGGATAAAGGGGCTAAGATTGATGCGTTTCCACTCCGATACATAATGAACAACTGGTACAAACCATCTTGAATATGTGCCAATCTGCCTTAGTAAATCTGCCGAACAACTCCTAATAAAGACATACTTCTAGGTCTTTGCAGACAGAAGCGGCCAAGTCCAAATAAATCAGTGCTGGCGACTTGGGGCCAAGGGACAACATGAATTCGCTGCCCAACAGTATCATTGCTGGACGTGGTTCCGTAAGGATATTGGCTGGATAAGCAACTGGGCAACCATTTCGTTATGCTACGTGGCACCTTGTGACACTACAACAGCGATTTTGAAACATCCGGCCAAGTCGGTGGCGTGAATCCATACAAGTGTCAAGTTTTCACAGAGATTTTCGGTTTCTATTACATACCGTGATCAGGTTCGACAGCAAAATTGCCCAGAATACATAGTATTTCGCACATGGAGATCCGAGATGTCCGGTTCTACTCATAGGTTCAATATCCAAAACGCCGAACGATAGAAAATCACTGGAGTCGTCCATCTGACCAAACGTCTAACCTAAATTGTTAAAAAATTCAAAGGCACACCCATGTTTGGATACAAGCTTCGAATTGGCAACCTGCTGATAAAATCGTTCAGTGAGTTTCATACTTATTGAACACTAGTAGACGGAACATCAAGACTGGCTTCCTCGGATTGATAGGCGCAGAATTTGGTGAAAAGTATGTTCGTTCGGTTAGAGTAAAGCCAGCCACCCCCATACCATTGTTGACGTTGTTAGATTCGATCAAAGGTGGGCGGTGAAGTCCTCTGATCCATGCTGTAGTAGTACATACCTATTAACCAGCTTGCGCCTCTTTCGGAGTTAAGCACCAAATAAGTAAGACGGGTCAAGAAGTGTGCCACGCTCGGTCGGTGAAAAGAGCATATTCAGAGAGCTGTGAAGCTAAATTGCACTGTGCCAATTGTATGATCAATAAACTCACTTTGCAGCTCGTCTGCAAGAAATTCGAAAGACGTCGTTTGCGAGCGATTGACTGAAGTCTACGTTCGAGGGCGATGATTATGATAAGACGAGAGTTTGTTCAGCATTTATCAAGGATCCATGCTGCATTGCAAAGCGGGATTGATAGAATGGTCAGTGTATGGTCTTTTTTGAAGTTGGGTTGTGGATCGGATTGAAATATCCGCGATGTGTGATGTTGCGCTGGAACTGCCTATTCGGTGCGGTCTGCAGTCATCTCGGGACATTAAAGAAGTGACATAAAAACGAACACGGGCAGAGGCGGAATATTTCTAAGAAATAGGCTGCTGTGAGGTGTTTGGAGTTAAATAAGCTGATCTTATCGTTCACTTTCTGTGAACCATCTTGAACTTTGGTTGACGCAATAAACTCACCAGTCGAAATAAGCACTAGGAAGGACCCCGATCCATGTGTAGTGAATATCTGTTCCGATTTATTGCGAGATTTAACATAGCCGCCGTGTCATGTAACTGGATAAACTGGTGTAAGCAATGGAAGAAGTCAAAAGAAACGTAGGGCGCCCGTGCGTCTATTGCCTCGAACGGACGAACGACGACAAATTGATGAAAGAAACCCGTCGTCTTGAGTTCTGTGTCCAACCGGAACAGAGCCCAAAATCTCGAACTGTGGTATCCTGGGGACCATGAATCCTCCAGCGAATATACGTCCCAGTCACCTAGATACGCCGTCTGATGCATGGAAAGAGAAGATGATTAGAAAGTGTCGGACGGTAATGAGGAAACTTCATGCTCGAAGGGTTGTTGAAGTTCGCGACTTGTACTTTACTTATTGAACGGTTAGAAACTGAAATAATGCTCCAACAACTTGTCTTCGTCATGGTTGTTGCAAACTGTGAGAAAGGATTGATAAGTAAAAATCCCACCAGGAACACTAACAACAATACTTCAGGTGTCAAGAATTGGACAGTGTGACCAGCTATTGTGCTTTGTGTTTGAGCGGCGGTCATATAACTATTGTAAGTCAGAGTCACGGACGGTGTCGGTGATGGCTACCCCATAGTTACGGCAATTTTATTAGCCGGAGCCCCGGATGACAAGGCCGACATAATGAATGGAACTCATCCTTTCATCCTTACCGCAACCACCCAAGCTTCCTCTTTTCCACATTCTTTCTCCAAATTTCTATGAGTATCTATGTACAACCTACATCTCCAATGACACGACCAACGACACCTGAATCTTCGCTTACGAACAGTCTATACAACGCTACGCACACTATTGAAGAGCTAACGGCCGCACTTGCCGAATTTTCTTCGCACCGTGTACCGTCTCCTGACCCTCAAACGTGTTTGACTTGTTGTTGTGGGAGGGAAGAATGCGAGAATCTATCCGAGTGGCTTGAAACGAAGGGAAAGTTGGAGAGCCGGTTGAGGTTGAGTGCGGGTGAGTATACCCGTCCCTTTCACCTGCGACTACTCATAATGACTTGTGTTTGGGATATTCCCCTTGATATCTGAAGAGGTCGGACAGGCGCTGTTGCAAAAACACGAGGCTTATGTACGGCGACATGAGGTTCGTGTTCTTTTGCTGCGCCCACACGCGGTGCATGCAAGAAAGATTGATTAACGCGTATCTAATGAAATCATTACTCATCTTAGGCACCGCTTACGAGGCAAGGTTCGATCGCGAAGAGTATTGACAGCTGTACTACCGATGAAGGACATTTGGCAGAAGAGAGAGATGTATACGTCAGTGAGCTAATCAAGGAGAAAGCCATTCTGGAAAAGGTATCCGTTCGGTCCGTAGTTCTACATTATACTAATTATAAGCTCCTTTCCACTTACAGCGCCTGAACCAAGCACTGATCAATAACGAAGTGTCTGAGGTATCGACGAAGAGTATATTGCAAGAATTGGAATATGCACGAGCGACGATTTCGCGACTTACCGCGACTCAGGCGCGTTCCACTGGTTGGGATGTTCGCTTGTCGGCTGCTGTAAAGGAGAGAGAGGACATGCAACAAGAACGAGATATCGAGTCCCAGCGCGCGAGATTGGCCGAATCTAGGTTTGCTGCTCTCAAAGAGAAGACAGGTCTGTGACCATCTCAACTATGAAAAAGCTACCAAAATTCACCGTGATTCACAGCCAAACTCCAAGTCGAAGTTCGGAGACTACAAGAATCCCTCGAGTCGAAACGTATGACCCATATGGAGTCGTCAGAGTCTACAATTCAGGACGCGCGCACACGTATTCAGCTAATGCAGAACAACCAACTATCAAGTCTATCCAGGGACGAACATGATGAGTTGATGAAGCTCATGGAGTCGTTGGTAACCGACAACGAGATGTTGAAACGCGACAATGCGGAACTTCAGACTTTATTGGCGGATTGTAGAGAAGACGTGCATGCCCTCCAGGAAGAGGTAGAAGAACAGAGAGTCAACAATACTCGCACGATGAGACACAAACGGAGTATTGCCGAATCGTGGAGGGGGAAGGACAAGGATTTTTCGGTAATGATGATGAGCTACTTAATAACGTTGTATTCCCTAATGACCACCATCGCTCCCAGATCATGGCCAAGCGCAATACAAGCGTTGACCGGGATCAAGACTTCTCTTCGTTCGTACGTTTTCCTGCTTCAATCTAAGATTATCTATGTTTACCGTTTCCTTAGGAACCACTCACACCGGAGACAACACGCCGGCCCCTCTCGCCTACTACGCACATATCTATATCGACACCATCCGAACCGATACAATGGACATCCTCACACGATGCAGGGTTGAGCCTCTATCCTCAACTGGTGTATGAACTAGATCCGGACGCCTTTGACGAAGCACCCGCCGAGAAATATATCCCTACCGATAACTGTCCAATATTTACCCGTTCAAGGGGCGTACAAGCTCTCGTGCCTGGAGCCTTGCGGGCTTCAGCTGCATATCATCATCGTCAAAGCAGCCAATTCAGTGGCGGTTTCCAACTGTTACACCCATCTAACTACGCCGGCGCTGCTCTTACCTCAAGTGATCCACGCTCAGAATCCTCCTCATTCTCATCTGAAACTCTCACTTCACACATCTCCGTTCTTCTGGAACGTCTGAACCACCTCTTCACCAAACTATCTCAAACCGACGCCCTCACACTTACCAACCGTCTCAAGCGACAACAGCTGTACCACGGCCCGGGTGATGTCAAGCACCTTTCTCGGTCTTCAGTCAACCAGATCCTGTCAGAAACTGCATCTTTGAGAACACAGTTTCGGATGCTACTGGAGGATGAGAAGACGGCAGTGCTCTGCACGAGAAAGGAAGTGAGAGCGTTGTTCAGGTTGATGAAAGAGATATTTAGCGAGATGGGACGAATGAGGGTCTTGTTGAATGATGTGATATTGGATCCAACAGAGGCAGGAAAAATAAGTGAAACTGCGATGGATCCGAACAAGGCTACTGCCGCGGTCGGGAAGCATGGGTGGGATTGGATGGGGCCATTCTCGAAGCTTTTCACGCCTGGTTTTAGGGGCGAGAAGCAACAAGATTTAGGTGTTGACGAAGCTGGTCCGATTACGAAATCTCCAAGCGGCCGCAGTGGAATCTCAGGTTCAGGGATATCCGGAATTTCCGGGATGTCGGGGCTCGGGGTTCCCACACGATCTCGAACGATTGCGGTTCCCAAGATCGCACCTGCACTTGGTGCGTCAGCCACGACGGTCAATGTCGAGTTTCTAGGAGCGGGTGTAAAGGGAAGGACGGTGACGAATACGTTTGCCAGTGATGATCAGGCGGTTGGCAGCATGGTTCAAAGCAGTGGGGTGGTCGCCGGCCATGCAGTTGACCGTCAAGCGGATTGGCAGACACAGATCTCTTCTGGTACTGGACCTGGAGGCAACGGTGGTGGAAGCGGGAGACCAAATGGCGCCATGGATATCTTTGTCGGTGCGCCTTTGAGAGGCGGAAATGCAAATGCGCTGGAGGATGGGGAACCGTGGGTTGTGCTTCCCAAAGCCCCAAAGCAAGCGAAGTCGATGGTATTCCACGATCGCGGAAGAAGCGCGATAGAGAGTCCAATGACATCGCCAGTTACAGGGCAGCCAACGCAAGTAGCTCTTGTACCTAACAGTGGCTCAAAGAGCTCGGATATCGGTGTTGACAACGCAAGTGGTGCAACAGGAGGTGCCTTTCCGTCAGCAGGAGTGGAGGACAGCATAGGAGGAATCATCACGGGTTTATCGAGATACGTCGATGCAGTGATTGATCCCGTGTTCAGAAGCTCATCCGGTGCGGGGAAGTTGGTCTATACCCAACCCCCTTCACTAGTAAGATCGCCTATATCACCGGCACGCATCGAAGCGAACGGTTCAAACGGTGAAGACGTCCAAGATTCAATCGAACAATCATTAGGGCAGACTCCGATTTATCCACGTCTCCGGCGTGGTCTGTCCGACTCATCAATCCATTCCACGTTCACCACACATGCTGAAATGAATACATCCCCCTCCTCCCCAGCAACATCTTTAGCCTCTGCCGCACCCTTCACAATGCCAAGTGGAGCGGGCGTACCCGTTAGTGGTGCCGGCGTTGGCGCTGTTCCGAACCGGCAGCAAAGGTTCCCAATGGCCTCAAGCTTGTGGCTGGACAGACAGACGGTGTTGCAAGCATTGAGCAGGACAGTTCAGACCTTTAGGCTGGGTCATACCGGTGGCCATAGCAGCGGGACCACAGAACCAGGTGCCAGTTCGAATTCTACCGATGGTCCTGAGCAGTCGACAGTAACTGCCTCGGCGGCTAGCTCATCCTCGATTCCAGCCCCGGATGATGTGAAGGCGGGCAATAAGCCTCACAAGAAGCGCGGTAAACCGCGACCCTCTGCTCCAGCACGTTCGACGGCTGGAAGGTCATACTATTCCAGCGTAAACACGGTTTCGGGTGCGATGGGTGCTGCAGCCTTGTTGAACTCACTACCCGCCCCGCCTAGTATGCGCGACCCCTTTGTTTGGGAAGCATGAATTCGCAGCTTCTCTTTTTTCTGGTTCTGGGTTATGTGAATTTTGGACTGTCGCTGTTATTTAAGGAGAGGATTCTAGGCGATTGGTTGTTTAGATATATCGACGTCTACTTACTTTAACACGATATATACCATAGCTATTGAAAGAAAGTATTATTGATAGCGATTGACTAACTGGATGACTGGGAACATAAAGCAAACACCGTCTTGAGGCTTCTAATGGCTATCATCAAACGTTCACATAGTACAAATCGCCATTTCATTTACATATGACATCAAGTTCATCTTCGTTTAAATAACATACAGTATACGTGCTTCCGATATTCTGTATTAAATTTCTATTCACCATTCACAAATACCGGAGATCATATATATCCACTGTCGTCCTCATCAGAATATATGTTGCCTCCGTCCGAGTACGGATCATAGGTCAATTCATCATCCGAGCTGTAGCTCCCCCAATTCACGTTAAGGTCGACGCCTGATTGCTTGATTTCTCTGATGGTATCAATATACTCCTTTGACTTTCGTGCCGAACCTTCGTAGTGAAGGATTACAGATTTGAATGGGGTTGGTTTATGTTTCCGTGTGCTGTCCTCTTTACCAACAGATGAACGTGTTTTGATCACTTGAAGTAGCCGTTCTAACACAAGCACAGGCTTTTTGATTGTCAGGTCTTCCAGAAAGGGTGCGATGGAGCCAGAGCCGAGCTCATCCATCACCTCCTCTGTGAAGTTGATCGTCGGTGGGAGCACAAGGCGCCGCAATGATGGAAAGCATGTCAGAAGAGGTAGAACTTCGAGGTCACGCGTGGTATCGTAGATGGCGAGTTCCTCGAGGTGCATCCCGGATACATGCTGCATCCTGAGAAACGTTTGAAGATTGATTGACCGCGGCAAAATGGATCTGGCGTTGGATTGTTCGATAGAGCCGACCGTCAGTGACTTGAGCTTTGGGCATCGAAGTGAGCCGAGGAAAGGATCAATGATATCGTCAGCTTCAGTAACTGACGGGGAATGTATGTTCACTTTGAATTCTCGCAATTGGCTGCAATGAACGGGCTCTTTGAGGGACGACGGTGGTGAGGACCTGAACGAACTGTTCACATAGACGTCAAGCGAACAGGTCTCCAGAGCAACAGAACTGAGCTCTAACATTCTCAAGCAGAAGAGCATAGGGAACATCATGTGAATCTTGATATGCCGCAACTGGTGCCATGGGATGCTCGCGAACCTTGAACCGTCTTCAGGAATTATGCTGAAGAGGCGCCAACGCGATATCTCGAAATGTGGGCTGAATAGCGAGAAAGAAATGAGAGAGGATAGCTTGTGCAGCTCAAAGAGCAATACGGCTTCACCGGTGGTGCTGTCGTTTAGGTCAACTTGACGGAGGCGTAGATCCTCAATACAGCATAATTTTTCATCTGGCAACTGCAAGAGGTCTTGTAGATGGTAGTATTCAAACTCGAGATCAAGCTTTTTCAATTTGAATTGAGAAATGATGTCTTTGACGATATTTCTGTGCCAATCAAGTTGGTGCTGGTCCGGTTCTGACCAACTGTTATTCTCAAAAATGAGATCGACACTGCAAGGCAAAGATTTGGCACGCGATAGCCACGCATGAGCTACGTCCACCTCCTTTCCGTTATTCATTGCCAAGTCGAACTTGAGTCTGACGTTGCACCACAATGCCGGAATAGCCAGCATGAGCTGTCGCCATGTTGAACATACGTGTGAAATGGTGATTTGTGGATGGAGAAGTAAGCTGGAGAGTGGAATGGCCACAGACAATCCATCTTGACAAAGCAACTCGAATATGTTACAAAGGACGTTATCTGGGAGGCGTTTAATTGGAGCTCGAGCACTGAGATATCGGTCAAGTTCTGATCGTAATGTTTTTTCGCGAAGAACAATAGTTCGTTTCTCCTCACGCACGCGCTGGAGAGCTTCTTTCATTCGGCAAATCGCCTCATCAATGAGCCGTCTTTCTTCATCTGAGTGGTAGAGATTCGTTCTTCCAACCTTGGAAAGGTCGAGTTTATGAATGGTTTCACTCATCCTGCATGCAGATAAGTTAACGTTGTTGATTATTCATCAGAAACTCACCGTGGCTGCGCTCGATAGGCTTGTGTCTGCTTGTGTTGGTGACAGCCGGCACGGACACCGGTCACCCGGGCCGGTCACGAAAGAATAACCGGATCTTTTCCTTCAAGTTTGTATGGGCTCGCACTCACCATTGTCACCATGCCATAATGCATAGCCCTTTTCACTGTCCGTAACGGTATGCACTATCAGGGTTCCTACTGTACTGGTAGACTTCAATTGGTTTTTTGGAGCTCGACGCACCTCAAGCTTATTCACCCCCGTCACCAAGTCATTTGTCGTTTTGACTCTTGACTGAAAGTGCCAGTACTAAAGGTTATGCCTGGTATACTAAGGTCGGTGTGGTTCGACAAGGCATCATTTCGACTAAGAGAAAGTTGCTGAGGAAGAAGATGGATGAAGATCGTGGGCCTTTCCTTGTTAATGTTGTCGAGGAGCTAATGTAATGACGCAGAGTTGAACATGGAGTACCAAATACCGATACATGGCTTTCGTCGGAGCCCAATCGTTTTGCGGCCGAGAGCGAAGCAGGGGGCGTAGTATGACAGGTGAGATTTCTTCTTTTGTCTCAAACTCATGGCATTGGTACGATCTGAGACTGCTTATTTCCTACTTAGTCTCCTGTTCTATTCACATAAGAAGTGTGCTCAACGTTGCTCCATCTACGCAACCGGCTTGACGGTAAGCAGGTACTTACGTCTTCGAGAATACTCATGCTTCACAGCCGACCAAAATAAACCGGATTTGTAAGTCGATGAAGCTATTCAAACGCGGACGATCGCAAGAATTCTGATCCGGGTCGGTTAGTAGTAGCGGGAAATTACACTCAAACTAAAAAACATTTTCACTTTGCGCTACATTAGAAAAATGGCGCCAGCAACCTGCTTCAACAAGTCTTTATACAGTTGTCACCACAACCGAACTATCGGCGGCCATTTTGCTGGACCTCTTATTTCTTGCCTATGTCGTGGCATTCCCTATTTTTTTTGGGACCGGTCCAGGGGACAACAGGGTGGACTAGGAAAGGCGTGCTGAGGAGTGTGGCTCCCATGCTTGCCACTGGGACACGCAGCTGTCATGAGTAAGTATTGCAAGCTCCAGGGGTCGCCAACTTTTAACCAAACGTGGGCTTGTTTCTATGCGTCTATCATGTTGAGCGCTTCTGATTCCTTTCTTTGCCGGGCTTGGCTTGGAGAACGTCGTGTTGCGCGCTTTGTAGCGGTCACATCTTTGGTCTGCTCAATTGCGTCAACCCTTCTTGCGATCTTTTGCTATCGAGTCTGATCTGAAAAGACCACCTCGGGTTGTAGGTGGACAAGGGCTTCTGATGCTCCAGCAAGTCTTTTCTGCTCTCGTTCGGAGAACATGAGTTTGATCATGTCTCTACCAGTTGTTTTTTTTACTGTACCCTATTATCTAGTTCGTCATTGGCATTATGCTGTACACCCTGAAAGGCGTATCTATCACGGACGCTGGCCTTGAAACAGGCACAGGCGGGTTAAACGGCAGTGGAAAGTAGAATCTTTGCCTACCAGCCCGTGGAGTATATCGGCTCAGTTGTTTGACACCAGGAACAAGGTTGCTCACATACACGGAGTGAGGATGGTGACATAGGAGTCGTTGTACCCGGGTATATTTAACTACCTCTTTGCTCACACGGACCTTGTCGTAGCAAAACACAGTTTGTGGATCGCCGATCGCCCAATGATTTGGACTGTTTATTACGAGGGCTAGTGAATGGCGTGAAAGACAATGGACACGAAAACATAGTGCGCATATGACATCAGCTTCATCTTCGTTGAACATACAGTATACGTGCTTCTGGTATTCTGGGTCAGATAAAGATTTATATAGGCCATTCGTCATACAAATCTTCATCGTAGTCCTCATCATGGTATATGTCTCCTCTGTGCCACGGATCACACGTTCTCAATTCATTATCCAACTCATCCGAGCCGTAGTCCCCCCAATTCACGTGAAGGTCGACGCCTGACTCGTTGATTTCCTTGATGGTGTCAGTATACTCTTTTCGTGCCGAACCTTCACAGTAAAAGATGACAGATTTGAATGGAGTGGGTGTATATTTTCGTGTGCTGTCCGCTTTAGCAACAGAGGAACGTGTTGTGATCATTTGAAATAGCCGTTCTAACACAAGCATAGGCTTCTCGATTGTCAAGTCTTCCAGAAAGGGTGCGATGGATCCAGAGCCGAGCTCATCCATCGCCTCCTCTGTGAAGTTGATCGTCGTTGGGAGTACAAGACGCCGCAATGATGGAAAGCATGCCAGAAGAGGTAGAACTTCGAGGTAACGCGTGGTATCATAGATGACGAGTTCCTCGAGGTGCATCCCGGATACGTGCTGCATCCTTAGAAATGTTTGATGATTGATTGACCGCGGCAAAATGAACTCGGTGACGGACTGTTCAATAGGGCCGACCGTCAGTGACTTGAGCTTTGGGCACCGAAGTGAGCCGAGGAAAGGATCAATGATTTCGTCAGCTTCAGGCATAGAGTCAGTGACTGACGAGGAATGTATGTCCACTTTGAATTCTCGCAATTGCCTACAATGAACGTGCTCTTTGAGGGACGACGGTGATGAGGACATGAACGAACTGTCCACATAGACCTCAAGCGAGCAGGTCTCCAGAGCAGCAGAACTGAGCTCTAATATTCTTCGGCAGAAGAGTATAGGGAACACTCTGTGAATCTTGATGTGCCGCAACTGGTGCCATGGGACGCTCGCGAACCTTGAACCGTCTTCAGGAACTATGCCTAAAAGGCGGGATATATCCAAACGTGGGCCGAATAACGAGAAAGAAACGAGAGAGGGTAGTTTGTTTGGCTCAAAGAGCAACACAGTTTCACTGGTGGTGCCGCCTTTTAGACGAACTTGACGGAGGCATAGATCCTCAATACAGCACAATTTCTCATCTGGAAGCTGCAATAGGTCTTGCAGATGGTAGTATTCAAACTCGAGATCAAGCTTTTTCAATTTGAATTGAGAAATGATGTCTTTGACGATATTTCTGTGCCAATCAAGTCGGCACTGGTCCGGTTCTGAGAGACTGGTATTCTCAAAAATGAGATCGACACTGCAAGGCAAAGATTTGGCACGCGATAGCCACGCATGAGCTACGTCCACGTCCTTTCCGTTATTCGTTTCCAAGTCGAACTTGAGTCTGATGTTGCACCACAATGCCGGAATAGTCAGCATGAGCTGCCGCCATGTTGAACATACGTGTGAAATGGTGATTTGTGGAGGGGTAAATGAGCTGGAGAGTGGAATGGCCGCAGACAATCCATCTTGACAAAGCAACTCGAATATGTTGCATATAACGTTATCTGGGAGGCGTTTAATTGGAGCTCCAGCACTGAGATATCGGTCAAGTTCTGATTGTATCGCTTTTTCGCGAAGAACAATAGTTCGTTTCTCGTCACGCACGCACTGGAGAGCTTCTTTTGTTCGGCAAATCGCCTCGTCAATGAGTCGTTTTTCTTCCTCTGAGTGGTAGATATTCGTTCTTCCAACCTTGGAAAGTTCGAATTCAGGAGAGGTTTTACTCATTCTGAATACAGAGGGCCCTTAACGTTGTTGGTCATTCAGCAGGAACAACTCACCGTGGCTGCGAGTCTATATTGATGTTTGGTGCAGTGCAGTGCGGCAGCAGCAGGTCACAAAAGAAAAACCGGATCACCCGGCGCAACAGTGTGACACCGGCGGTAGACTTCAATTGGCTCTTTGGAGCTCACACTCATATACATTGTCTTTTTAAGCGCGGGGAATTGCTATGCATAGGACACCATTATATATAAACTATGGTATGGCAAGTAACAAGAATGCCACGAGGCGCCAAGATCAGGCGCAATGCTTGACATAAATAGACAGTACCGTTCCGGGATAAAGCATGTGAAAGGGTCTACCCAGGGTTTTATTTCTAACATGCCTGAGTCGTGCATAAACTATACTAACTATTCTCTATGATATATGTATGATACACTATAGAACCCGTCATTTGTCATGTACTTGTACAAAAGCAAGAATCATCGTCGTAGGCGTAAGCAAGAAAAAAAGAGCAGCAGAAAGCGTTAGCATATCAGCAATCAATGCGCGATGCAAGCATTCATAACTGAGAAAAAGAAAGCATAGATTTTCAAGATGGTCATGCGTACCCATCTGCCCTCAACCTATCTCTCAACCGTTGGAGCACCTCCCCGAGTTTGTTAGCACCATTTTCATCTTCGCCATTGCCCCAGTACGGATCATTGGCGCAGTATACCAAGGGTACGTTACCCGTACGGAGTAGCAGAGACCGTACTGGTTCGTGCTGTATCAACTTGAGGTACGAAACCTCTTCCATCTATCAAGGTATAAGTTATCTTCCACCCTTAAACGATCATGTCGATCGCAACACATACCTCACGCAGGAATATCACCGACCAGTCCGGCCGTTCCAGTCCTCTTTGGCATAGTTTAGATGCATTCTCGTATATCTCATTCACCGTCTTAGATGTCCTGATAAGCTCCCAGCAGTCTTGTTGATTCTCCGGGAACCTCTTCGCCTCGAATAGATGCTGTGCCGTGGGGAATACTTTTCCCTGGTATACAACTGGATGTTCCGAAAACGGAACGAAAGCCCTATAAGGCCCTCTATTTTTGAAAAGGAGCGGAGGCTCTGGTGATGACTGAGTCGAGAGATTCGTCGGGCTAGCTGAGTGTGTTAGATTACCCGTGTTTGCCGGTCGGGTCGGATTGGCAGGATTGTGTAGCACACTACTTGTCCCCGCACTCCTAGCTGAAGAAGGGCCAGCGGTATTCTGACTCGACAAAATAACGGGCACTATGCGCGTGACCGGTACTGCAGGACCAGCTGCGGTACCGGATTGTAAAGGAACAGATTGCTTGTTTCCGCGAAGACTAAGAGCGCGTAAAAGCCTTGATTTTTTCGGTTGTGTACTATTAGCTCCATTAGCCCCGATACCGGCGAGACCCGCAGTAGGTTGGACCATCTGAATGATGGTCGTTTGCGTTGGAACCTCAAAGTGTGGCAAGTCGGCGAGTCGCTTGAACGGTGTACGATCAAACGATCGTGGAGGTTGTGGAAGAGGGTTATTTCGACGTTGCGGCATATATGGTTGAACTTGCAGTTGCATTGCAGGCATAGTTGCACCTCGGCGATGTCCTCCCTGACCCAACATGGAGGGGATGACCGGACCATCTTCATCGCTATCATCCTCTTCATCGTCGTCGTCAACGTTGTTCCTAGGACGAATGAAGGGTGTAGGCGCCCGAAGATTAGACCCGTGGCCTTGACTGCTCCCACCGCCCTCTCTGGCCGGGATCTGGGGCGATGAGAAGATTGCTAGCTGTTGTGCGTTGTTTCCAGGGGTAAAGAGTGGAGGTGGTTGTCCCTGAGAGATAGCGCGGCTTATCGGGACGACTGGCTGAGGCATGCGGGCAGGATTGAATCCATTAGGTACTGCGGAAATCGTTAGGACATTGTCAATAAACAGGAACCTTATAGACACACCAAATCCTGCGGGTAGGTTCGTCATCGTGTCGGTATTACTCCGCTTGCGCCTTCGGCCAGACGTGGTCGCTCGTTTCCGTCTCCGCTTGCTGGTCTGAGTTGTTGGCCAAGGAAGTACTGGGGGTACAAAACCGGGAACGTTGTAGTTTGCAGGGACTGGGCCATAACCGGCACCTGGCCAGTATGCACCGTACGGCGCTGGCATTCCGGGGTATGGGGGATAACCTGACCCCGGATATTTTGGACTTTTGTCCTTTTTCCTCACCGACAATTGAAGACCCATATTTCTTCTATGTCAGGTTCGAGTATTGGACCAGGATTTGAGGGTGCTCCTGGTAAGATTGTGGCGACGATAACAACGGCGATGGTGCGCTCATGCAATCATCGACAAACGCCGCCAAAATCGAACAATGTGTAAGTAAACCGTGGGAAATGATATTGAAAATTTTATTTTATTTATTTATCCACCAGCGAAACTAATTCGTCTAAAGTTTTCCAATTCCCAGTCTGTGGCATCATCACTTGTTCTCCGTGTGCTATCATTCGGCGGGATTCAGCGTCCCAAATCTGAAGCGCAAATCAGATTTTCTTTCCTTAAACTAAAACCCAAGATTACCTCGCCCCGAGATGTTACTGTGAAGTTATTCCCACCCAAGGCTCGACCAATTATCCTGATTCTTGTTCCTCTGGAAAGTAATTGATCCCGAGCCCACTTTTACTGTGAGAGGATACTCACAGAGATACCTTCGTGTGGAAAAATACGTCAAGATTCTGCGAAAGTCCCGTCAAGGCCGCTTTTCCTTCAAGGACAAAATACGCCGTCGTGGCAGCAGCAGATGATCTGGAGTACGGGATGAGAGAAATTTATGACGGAACCTAAGGAAAATCCCCAAACTTACTCATCTATCAGCAAAGATATGCAACCTTGACTCAACGCGCCATCTGGCCCCACCATGTCTAATTTAGATGACATTCTTGAGATACAACCTCCCTAATCTTGTCAGACAAGACTCACCCTCTTCTACAGTCATTTCAGATATAATTCGACAGTCATTTTTCGCAGGATCTTCCGTATTTGGACTAATGGAAACTTCTGAAGCACAAAGCCGCGAGGTCACGGTTCCTGCAAAACTTGCGGGTGCGTTCCGATGATACATTTGGAATGCTCTAATTGGCGCTTCTTTCACCGCGCGTGGAGCATTACCTGCAACACCTGCAACGAGCTCGTCGGGAAGTGGGTTACGCAGTAACAGCCATACTGCTTTGATTATGTTATTGGATCGTTCATCGTCGGACATAATAGAGGTTGATGGGACTGGAGGCTTATGGACTAGAGTGAGGAGCAGTGGAAGCTATGAACCATTCGACTCAAAGAAGGCTGACATCGCCCATCATGATTTCGTCGCACGATATGATGCATCACTGAAACCGATAAGGTCATATTCAGACTAAAATTGGAACACGATCATTTAAAAGATTCATTTGCCGAGCACACACCACACCTCACTCGGTGCTGTACCTTCTTGCATAGCTCCTGTATAAATCTAGAGAGTTTAAGCGCTTCCGGAAGTGAGGGTCAAAAAGTGCAGATTATGTCACACTGCCGGCTTGATCGGCATCATGCCGTCCTCCAAGTTCCAGAGGAGAGCTTGGCACTTGTACACCTGAGCTCAACGTAGGGAGCACTGAAGTCCATGTACGATGATGCGTCTGCGCCAGTTGAGTGTAGTACAGGAAAGAACATCTAGAAAGATCCGTAAAATGTAGCGCATCCCAGCCGTCCACATAATTGGCCCGACAATGTGATGGACGACCATAGAATGATAGTATGATAGAATGGGAACTGGTTCGATCTTCGAATTGGTTCAATTGCGTCTTGTCACAGGAACTGTGTGAAAATCGTGGATACACTCACCAGGATCTTTCACATCGTCCGGAATGGCCAGCGCTTGAACTTTGGTTATTATGTCCTCCGGCGGAAGGTTTCCTTGCAAGGCAATGAAGTATGCCACGAGGCCAGAGATATGGGAGCCACCTAAATAAACCCTCGTAGTTAAACAAGTGAGGTGGAGCAAGATACAAAGGATCATGCCATAGAAGTACCAGAGAGGGTATGGGTAGCGTTGTGACTTCCGTCCGATCCACTGTATGTACTTGCACATTGACTCCAGGGGCAAAGACTTTGATAGGTGCGCCGTAGTTGGAGAAATCTGCGCGAGTATCGGTGATATCGGAAGCCGCAACGGCTGCAACGGTAAGAGTAGACGGTGCATGTGCCGGACAGACTTTTGGTGCAGCCCCTATAACGCGCTTCCTTGTGTTAGTAGTCTGCCTCTGATGACTGATCGCGCGCGCCATCGCTATGAGCGTGCTGTTACATGCTTGTTTGTTGAACGCACCGGAAATCAGAGCTGAGAAAACTGGAAGCTATGACCCGCACCTGTATATTTCATGCCAGATCACTTTTCTACAAATCAATTACACCAGGTGGTTGACGGTCAGCTATTTCAGGGGGGAAAAAGTACTAACCGATTGATAATAAACGATATCACCATGATTTGGAAATGACGACGGAGAAAATGGAGGCGAATACCACTCGCTTCGAAGTAACAAAAGCCTGAGGCAGAAGGAGCAACGACAAGATCGCAAATCGCATTTTTGAAGCACGGGCTAAGGAATTGTTGATTGCTTCTAGCCTCTTTTATATCCTTTGTCGGAAAAAATCGAGAATGCGAAGACTGAGTCTAATGGAGAAAGGACAGCAAAGCCCAATGCGGCATGGCTGCATGTGAAGATTCGGAGTTGTACATAACTTGTATAAGAAATCATTAATCGTTCCTGAAAGATTGCTCGCTCACTCAACAACAACAGAAGAGAAAATTATACCGCCAAAGCATTCTGCAGTGAGTTGTGGGCGACTCTTAAAAATTACCGGATTTGACCATGGATTGCCTTGGTAACTGATATGTAACCGATGATGCAGATAATGTAAAGGCACCACTAATCGCTGTCAGCATTGAACGTATTCTTGCTAACTAATGCCAACCTTTTCCGAGGGCGTAGGCGCGATACGGGTTCTCATGTCACCAATGTTAAGCGCTGTTCAGCATCAACGCCTCATGCGCGTAACCACGCCTGTATCATTTCTATCCCAGCTTCATGCGCAAACGCTGCATTTTCATTACATCAAACAAAATGAATACCGAAAATATCATTCAGTGTACCAGTTACTGGCAAGCTTGAAAGAGGCAAATGCCACGGTGCAATTACCCTAAGCGATTCCTTTCCCGTTTTGACGGAGGATGTGAGTGGCGAAGGAGTTCCAACTCGAATCTCAGAGAAAGAATGTGTCGAAACTGGTGCGGAGAGGGTTTTTGTGTTCGGAAGTGCCTAAATTCATAGACAAGTGCTGGCTTTCGTCCTGTACAAGACGCCGAGTGAGCTTGCCATATAAGGAGAACTCGGTTGAAGTGGTTGTGGGAAAAGTTGAACGGAAACTCCGTTCCGACCTCCGACCTCGATTGACTCGCCGCTGACGATCATTTGGTTCATCTCGTTCCTGTGGCATTGAAGTGTGTAGATGTCAGCTTCGAGCTGTCAATACAATGCTTCCCGATAAACCTGCTACAAGTTTACTCACTTTTATCCCGACAGAATCAGATCAAACACTGCGCCGAAAGCGATTCAAAAAACATGTGCTGGCAATTCAATCAGGACACGAGGAATGTAGGATCACTCCTAAAACTCATTAGTAGTAGACGCTGATTCCCCCAGAAGAAGCCTAACTATTTATATCATCGCATTACTAGAAGCGCTAACCGATTACGTATCAACCTAGCGTCCAATAAGCTATGCATGGACACTGCATTTTCACTGCATTCAAGACAGAGCAAATGATTGTTGGCGGGAACTAGAAAATCATCGAAGCGAATACGGAGCAAGGAACTCAGAGGTAGTCAAGGCCGTGCTACAACTAATACAATTAAGGATCGTTCAGAAGATGTAATAGAGAAGCCCCGGCGGAGCAATTCATATATGGTATTCGCATCACAACACGCAATCCATGCCCTCTATATAATTAAGGCGGCCGGATTCATAAAGAGGATCAACACGGGTTATCACATTTTCTCGCCTCTCCGCACATGCTTGTATCAGCGCCGCCGTCTGGCATCCATAATCTCTTTAGGTACATCCCTGAAGTTCTAGATTTCGATCCTGCATCGATCGAAGGAAATCTATCTGATGAACTCAAGCGAGTCGGAGCCAAGGTTTTCGCTCACTTTGCCGGTAAGGCAAACTCGGCGTCATTTGCGACTTGGGTCATAGAGCAAATCAGACCTGTGGAAATGAACGTGTATGGTGTAGAAGACGGTAAGCTGATTGGGAAGGCGAGGGCACAATGCACCTATGAGGTGGTTGCAAACAAAGGTAAGCCCTGTGGTGTTCGCAGACAGCAGAGGAGACGTTGAATAAATCATGCAGATATGGGCAATGTGTTTGGGGTGCTACATGGCGCCTGCGCTGCACTATTACTGGAAATGTAAGTCAGAGTATTCCATTCATGAGTTACGTCCCTCAACTCAATCGTCATAGATGCACTGTGTCTCCCATCGTTATGCTTGGACTTGCTCTAGGCCATGATACAACTGGCATTACGCAAGGAATGAATTATGTTTATCATCAGCCCGCTAGACTGTAAGTCGCTTTCACTGCATTCCAACAATCGTAACGTTCACGTTCACCGATCATCCACAGTGGTCGAAAACTTCGGATCGTGTCATCCACCATGTCAATTGAAGGCCGCATTCGGACAGCCAGAGGAGAGGTAAGTGCCAACTTAACCGTGTAACCCGTTTCTTGGCACTAACGTTCTATAAGATCTGGGATGGGGATACCCTCTGTATATCATGTGTTCACTCTATCGTCCACGTCGGTAAAGAATTGCCAGGAAAGACGCGAGCAAAGCTATAAGATCAATTTGCAGATGCTAAATTATCCCAAATTCTGGCGTGCTATTGCTGCAATCGATCCCCTTAGTTGACACATACATATTTATACTTTCTTACTTACAAAACCAAATCTAATGCTTGTTGAAATTGGCTGGGGCCTGATCAACAGGCTACCTTGAGTTGCCAATAGGTATTGCCCAACCGTGACCGTGACAGTCTCCTGCCAGCAAAACATCATCCAGGAGTCTTTTTCGAAAAGCTTAATGATATCGACACAGGTCAAGTGGTCGCAGGTACGCCTTACCAGTGACATGAATCCGATCTATTTGCCTCATGACATCCCCTCAAGGACTCTTCGTTGTCTGACTATCTGACTTTTTGAATCGCGGTCAATACGCCCATAATTTCAGATGTCCGCTTAGTAATGACCAAGAACGACGACATTCTGCCAACAAGATAGATTCATGGGTAAGTCCAAACTGGATCCATGCCTCGGAAGCAACACCAAGATTGAAGTTGGCTTGAGCGTGCCAGAAACAAGACTTATTCAATCCTGGAGATGTGATAAGCCACTGGTGGTGTGGAATTCTCTGGGGGCATTGATTAAGGGTTTCGTCCTTCTTTCCACCGCTATGGCATATTGTAAATGCATCAGCAAATTTCATCGATCAGTTACATTCTTTAATGTACCTCATATCGGTGAAATTTGTTGACGACTTACTGTTACAAGTGAATGCACGCCGCGCCAACCAAGCTAAAGTCGTGGAAGAACTAAGCAATGGGTGCTTCTCTCCCGAGACATTGTTTCATGACTGTCATTCACTTTTGTTTCAGAACGGTTAACTAGGGGCTCTATATCGTGATACGCATCTAGCAGGCGTTTGACTTGCGTCGCGAAAGGCGCAAGCGTGTCTTGTGCTTCTAACGCGTTGGTCTGAAGATGAAAAATTAGTTGACCACGCACTGAAATCCGCTTGCCGATGATCCTTGTTGTCTTTTCCTCCCATACCTCGACTTTGCGGAGATCAAGGCAAGCAAGCAGCGATGCTTTCCTATCAACAACACGTTTTCTCGTTTAGCACCAGTTCGACTGTCGAAGAACGGCAGGGTCGCGTTAAGAAAAAGTCTTTATGTTCTTGATTCCCAGGCATGTTGTGTGTCCGTTATCGTGGACACTCTGTTCCACATATGATACCTGGAATAAGGAAATACACACCACTAATAAGTCGCTTTTACCTGCACCACGTTTTATTAATTATTCATTTTTGGGATTACAGTAAACACGACACGCGCCGCAGGGTCGTGCGCACTGCAGAGAGCTTTATGTTCGGACGCGTCTTGTGTCCACTTTGACGCGCCGTCAAACAGACAGAACGATATCTACCCTGGTAAGTTAAGAGACAAAGGGATTCTCCAACTTCTCATGGGAAGGAGCCCTGGTACTTTTCTCTTTCAACGCCCCTCTCTCTTTGTGAGGAGTCAAGTTAATTGGGCTGGAGAGTGGAGGGGAACGGGGTATATAAACTATCACCATCGACAGACAAGACCCCAATCCAACGAGTTATCCCGCACTCTACAACTACCCAGTCTAAACAAATGTGAGTTACAACGCATTCATTTGTCGTTCCCTTCCTGACGTTATTTCTGTCATACGCAGCCACGATGTGTTACATGATCAGCCGAAACTACACTTGCGGACATGTGCTCAACGTCGAGTTCATGTACTGCACCAAGTACGAAAGCTACGAGAAACCGCGCTGCTGTCTCACGCTTGGGAAACCCGATGCGGACATCATGCCGCACGCGTGCAAGAAGTGCATTGATAAGAAGATGAATGACATGAAGCCGTTTGAGAAGGTGATCATGTGGGACAAGTGTAGGAGGTTGTGGAAGAAGGAACTTGAGGAGTTTGATAGAAAGGAGGCTGAACAAAAGGCAGCAAGGGAGGAGGCAGCAAGGGCGAGAGCCGCGATGGCATAAGAAGTTGGGTCGATTGCCTTGAGCTTCACAACGTTTTGTATCGATCGTTTGCGCGAGTCGCTGAATTAACGTCCATTTTCGATCAACACTTAACACTGCATGGGGATCTGATAGTTTATTCGAGAGCAATGAGGTATCCCTCTACATGATCTAAATTAATGTATCTTTTCTTCCTGACTCTCCAGCTCAACCTGTTCAGCCGAATCTCGCTTGTTTTCTGCTGGTTCATAAGGTAAAATCAAGTTGAGAATACAAGCCACCACTCCGGCGCAGAGGACTGTACGAGTAAAAGCCAATTTTCGTCAGTCAGTCGCGCACACGCGTGACATAATTTGCCACAACTTACATGGTGTACTGAGCACGATCGTGATAGAGTTAAAGAGTCCATTCAAGCCAGAATTCGTGTGCGTAACGCTATCAAACAAATGCGTGAAGATCCCAGGAACCAACAGGTCTCCAAAACCAAACGACAATGCCGCGCCTAGAACGAACCTGTCCCTTCGTGTAAAGTTGTTCAACGACAATACGCGTATACCGGACACAGCAACCGTCGCGAAGAGGAACGTTGTTACGCCCCCAAGAACGGGATTTGGAATGGCCAGGAACACGCCAGAAAGTTTGCCAAGTGTGCCGAAAAGGATAAGAAAGACACAACACCATCGGCCCGCGGCGCGGTTGGCACAACGCGTGATGGCAATAACGCCGTTGTTCTGCGCAGTTGTGGCATTGACGCGTCAGACACGGAAGCAAGGAATATATGAGGCGAAAAGCTGACCTGGGCGAACACTGAGAGTGGGGTAACGGTAAAGAGGGCGGAGAAGAAGCCACCAATACCGTCAGCCTAGTTAACGTTCAGACAAAGGAGCGATTTGGGAGGAGGAGGAAACAATTCATACGAGGACTCCACCTTGAATGCGAGAATCAAATTCAAGCCCATCCACCTGTTGTCTAGAAACCTCAGCTGAAGCTGTAATATCGCCGATAGCCTCCATCGCGAGCGAAACTGTAGAGGTACAGTTAGCAAGAGAGACCACAGAGAAGCAGAAAGCTACAGACTATACACAGCTAGCATAGGAAGAATCGCAGGTGGATAGACTCCAATCTTGAAGCGATGGACCCTATCAAGCATCAGTCGGATGACTTGTCAAAGATTACACAAACTTACCACAAGAACGTTATCGCTGGGGCTGTCTTGATCGTACTACTGTCGATGTATCCCGCAGCGCCAGCGACGATACATCCCACCAACAGCCCAATAATGATGCTAATATTCTTCATAAACGGTGAACCGAATATGTCTGTCAAGATGATGGTTACGAAAGACAAGAATCCGAGACCGATGAACTGGGGCGACCCCCATCTTCGCACCAACGTTTGTCAGTATGCATTCTTAGTGGAAGGAAAAGCACGAAACTCACAAAGCGGCGCGGGAAGCACCGACGTTGGGACATAACTCAAAAAACCCAGACGACGGTCTCGTTTGACAAGCGTTCGATCCACCGCCCCAGTTTGGTATACCCGAGCTACCAACTAGGGAAGCTCCTATCATTAGGATCACGGTACCTGACGAAATGTTTGAATTGTGCCTTGGGATTTCCCATGTGGTCAGGTACCTACCTGTCACAAGAGGAGGGAACACTCTCTTCAGCACTCTAGGCGGACTGAAAGACATGAATATTTCGAGGAAGGAACAGATAAGGGCGGTTCCTGTATGACCCAAGACGTTAGTTGGGTGTGTAAGTTTTCCGTTTGCTCGAAACGTACCTAATACCTTGCCGTATGCGTCAGGACATGGACCACGAGTCGCTACGCCGTTCACTATTGTAGAGGGACATGTTCCATCGTTATACATTGCATCGAAGATCTGTTCCATGCGGTCATGACCTATAATACCATAGAATTCAATATGAAAAACTCACTGCATTCGCCGTACTGAGCGTTGCAAAACTCGTCCCAACCACCGTTATCAAACCCGTCCCTAGATAATACCCTTTAAACAACCGTATCCTCGACATCTGAACGAGACTCAAAATCCCTGTTATATGCGCCAAAGAAGAACATCGATTACTATTCCGTATATGCGTGAATTATGTATGCGCGTACCACAACCAATAAGTGAAGCAGATATCATATACGTCGAAGTTGCATTGTCCAAATTGAGCGTAGAGGCAAATATGATAGGTGGTGTGATAAGACCAGCGAGCATAGCGAGAGCATGTTGAAAGCCGCATGTTATGGCGAGGAGGAGTGGTAATTCTTGGTCTAGTGCGTAGAACGGTGGTTGGAGTTTGTCCTTGTGCGTTAAGAATGGGAGTGTGGGAGTGCATAACCTTGAACGAAAGTTGAAGCTCGGAGACAATGTTGTGAAGGAGATGCGTGAACGTACCACCCGTAGTCGTAGTCGCCTAACCAGCCTTCTTTGGTTGTTATCTTTTTCTTGTATGCAGATGTTTTTCGGCGTAGTGTGTCTCCAAAAGTGTAAGCTTTAGGAGATGATGGCGCGGGAATGGTAGGAGGTGGAATAGCCTCTGGCTGTACGGAATTCGTCGCCATCTTTTTTCAGATTCTTCACTGGGAAGAACTGTTGAAAGGTATCCGAACTCGAATGAGAAACTTGATAAGCTGGATCCAGGGACTGGGAAATCTTTCACACTTGTGCCATCAGAGATATGGACGGCTCCGGCGGCTGTGGCGTTTGAGTTCTGGGTAATGCTTATCGCGACCACATGGAAGAGAGTCGGAGATGCAACCAACTACAAGAATACAAGTACTGTACAAACAGCTTGAGTCAAACGGAGCGCTCATTCCACAACCCCCTCATCCCATTCCTCGTCCATCTCATCCACACCAGGCGACTCCACTTCTCTTCCTCCCCTCTCCATCAACGCACCCAAGTTCGTCCTTGTTGTTCCCAATACCCCAGGCGACATCTGCATCCTTACATTCGCCTTTCCAACCAAATCATCCCACCCAGCATCAATCCCACCATCAACACTGCTTTGAAAGAACCTTCGCTTGGAATTCTTACTCGGAGGCGCACCACACTCCAAGTATCCAAACCCAGGCTGTTGTTCGCAAGAAGGTATCTCGAAATACTGATTTGTGAGTATGCTTATCCTCTTCCGTGGAGGTTTGGTAATGAACCGTGAGGAACGCCGCCGGCGAGTCATCGAGACCGCGGATGTATCAGAGTCCCAGGATTCGGAAGAAGAGTCTTCAGACGTTGTTTCCGATTCTTGCAAGTCGTAGACGTATCGGGCGTGCTCTGTGAATAATGGGATGCGTGAGTTCTCGTTAAGCCGCGGGTGATAATCCATTTACGTACGCGCGAATCGCTCATCCACTTCGTCCCGAACCATCATTTCGTCTTTGAATCCGAGGTGATCACCTAGACCTTCTCGTGGAACATCTTGCAGAGCAACGGAAGGCGCATGAATCAGGCTTTGCAACTGTTCCAACGCCGTCATCCTGTTCATTCCCAACCATTAGAAAAAAGCAACAGAGGTGAAAAAAGTGTGCATATATAGACACACCTAACTTTCTCCAACGACCCATCCTTCACATTCACATCATCCATATTGTTCTCCGCAACTTCCAACCTATATCTCGGTCCAAACCACTCAAAATACTCGCTCCACGGTAACACAGGATCGATGGTATCCTCCATTCCAAGTGCACAAGCCGTTTCGTATGTCCACGTTCGAGCGACATTTTTCACGGTATACCCACCTCCTCCAAGAAGAATGAGAGGCAAGCCTTGTTTGCGGAGAAATTTGACGCAGTGCGCGTGTCCATGCATTGTGAGGTTAAAACATCCGAGTTTGTCGCCAGCTAGTGAGTCCGCGCCGCATTGGAGTACCACAGCAGACGGGCGGTAGACTTCTAAGATCTTGGATATCACCTATGGAGATATGTTAGCATATTAGTAGCATACACACAATAAAAACTCACAGGTTCAAACACACTCCTAAACGACTCATCCGTAATCCCATCTTTCAACGGAACATTAACCGCATATCCTCTTCCCTTTCCTCTACCTCTGTCTTCCTGAGTCCCTGTACCAGGAAAATACTCCCCAAACTTGTGAAAGCTACACGTCATAACACGATCAGTCGTGTAAAAAGCCTCCTCTACTCCGTCTCCGTGGTGGCAGTCGATGTCGATGTATAGGACACGAGGGTAGGTTCGTAATAGTTCGAGAATGCCCAGAACGATGTCGTTGATGTAGCAGAAACCGGATGCTTCCCGTTTTTTGGCGTGGTGAAGTCCACCAGCCCAGTTTATCGCGATGTCGGCGGAGCCGTTGGCCACTCGGTTTGCGGCACCTGTGTATGCGCAGACGGGGTTAATGAGTTGCACATGGAGAACAGAGAAACGGAGAACGGACCTATAGATCCTCCTGCTGAGACGGTGCAGAATTCAAACACGCCTTCGAATGCCGGGTTGTCTTCACCAACGAGAACTTGCGACACACGTTCAGCGTTTAGCGAAAAATGAAAAAAAAAATGGATACAAAGAACTTACACCTCGTCCCGTGATAAGTGAGCTCCTCTGCAGTTTCGGGCGTCACTCGGTGCAAAAAATGAACATATTCGTCTGTGTGGAACTGACACATTGCTTCTGGTGTTGCGCGTTTAGGTTTCTGAATTCACAACTTTCCATAACTTGCAACTGAATTAATGACAAGTGAAAAAGAACTTACGAGAACATGCATCTTGTCCAACATGTCGTACGCTGTCACCAAGTCGTGCGTTACTTTGATTCGATGAGGTTTCATGGGGTGTCCAAGACCATAGGTGTATGCGCCCACATCGGCTGAGGGAATTCGTTTGCTCAGATAGTGTCAGTGAAGACGGTGGACTTACAGTCATAGTAGTACGACACCCGCCTTTTCATGAGATTTGGTGTAGAGGAAAACGCGATCAGACGGGATGCGGCATGTCACGTGGCGGTGTGATCGCATTTACGCGACATGCTAAGTCGTGACGTCATCAAGTCACAAGTGTGACAATTTAAACGACAGTGATGCAGTGATACTACCCTTCATTTGAATTTTTGTGCAAAGTATGATGATATTGACGGAATCAAGCATACGCTCACCTGTCACATGTCATCGATCAATTCCCCGTGAGCGTTAATCAATTTGCTTGTCGTCAGTTGGATGGTTTGGATCAGGTATGTACGTATTTGTGAGTGTAATTGTTGTTTTTCAGTATGAATTGATGAACCTGATCCCCCCTCGAAGCCACCAAGACACTACAGTAACTGTGAAAGGGTGTAGTGGCTTACT
>KN818289.1:113622-126485 GCA_000827485.1 Amanita muscaria Koide BX008 | reverse complement strand
TTGCTCAGCTGAGGTCAAGCTGAGGAGCACTAGCTAAGTACATGGGGTTTATATAGTACAGAGACAATGGTGGACGGATAAGGAGAACAATAGGGATCTATATATAAGTACAATGGGAGAGAGGACAATAGAGTGATGGGAGCACAGCAATAGCTGTGCGCGGGAACAGAAAGGCTGTAAGGCCCAGAAGAGAAGTGTCCAAGATAAACAGAGACAAAGAGAGATAAACAGAGAAAAAGAGAGGGCGTACTCGCAGGCTGTAACACACTACAGTTCACAGGTATGGATCCCATTACATACGTTGTCCAAGGCCAAGACTCAAATAACAGTCTGTTTTTATTCAACTAGGTGTTGCCATCTGGGTCTTCTTCATTCTACCTGATTTCCAATGGTTTAACCTCAGCGGCGAGAGCACGAATGTCAATATCACCCTTGATGGGCAGTATGCTGGGAACTTTTCTCATTATTCAGACAACACCACAGACATGATATACAATGCAACAATCTTTTATACAAGTGGTCTGGCCAATACATCACACGAACTTGTTATTGGGACAACTCAGGCAGGCTATTCGAACAATTGGCTTGTTTTTGATTGGGCCATCTACACGTAAGCTATTGCTTAATTTGCTTTTACTTTGTATGACTGAATGATCTCATCATATATTTAGCGTAGATTTGGAAACACCCTCTCAGAACGCATCCTCATCCACCAGTGTTGCTTTCCCTTCAACTACCAGTCCATTTCCTACGGCTAGCACGACCCCTACTCCACAAGGTTCATCATCAAAGATTGGCGTTATAGTAGGGAGCGCCCTTGGAGGACTAGTAGCGATCACCCTACTAGTAGTCCTCGTATTTCTTGTCCAACGTTTGCGTCGAGCACCTCCAGTCTCGGCTGAAGGAATCTTAGACATCGATGTTCCCCCACGTCATCAACCATATCGCAAACGCGAACTTCCAGTCTCGGCTGATGAGCCAACGCAGAGCAAAGCGGCTAGACTCCGAGAAGCGCGCCAACGGGAACTCGACGAACGCATTCTGTCCACACAGCATGAGTTAGATAACTTAAGGTCACTTCGGAATGCTAGGTCTGCTGACGAGGCTAGCGATCCGTCAGCAGCCAGCCCGTCACAACCTCGTCCGGAGCTTGCCATGTTGCGTGACGAAATGCAGCAACTGAGGGACCGGATGGACTATTTACGAGCCCAGCGAGAGTCCGGCTGGGCGCAGGGTTTGTCCAATGAACTACTTCCACCGGCTTACAGCCAGCTATCCAATGATGTGCGATAAGGGGGAAGGAAATAATATTAGCGGGTCTAAAGATAGCATGTCGATGTTGCGTTTTCGTACTTCCGAGTCTGTGTACTTGTGCAGATTTTTTGTATTGCTATACCGAGAAAGGAGGACAGTCTGGTACTAAATACGATTGAAATCACTGTGAGCCTGGAATGGCCATCAGCAAAAGTGCAAACTTAAACACCTTAATGACTTATTTTGGTACGTACGAAGTCGCTTAATTACTTGTGTAAGGCAGAGGTTACTTAATTCCTCAGACAGCCATAACTTGTAAGGCATTCAGTAACTTGTAGTGATGCAGTGTGCCGGCCCCGCTAAGCTTACTGGGGCTACCACCTATACTGTAGTAAAGTCAGGCTGGGCCGGCACTGAAGTACTGAAGGCTTGGGCTTGGGCTGGCTCGGCTCAGGCTCAGGCCGGGGCTTAATACAGATAGTGAACTGCATGCAGGTAACCCCCAGGTGTCAGAGTGATTGAGGAACAAATGAACGTGCTGATTCCAAAGCTGGAGGAGACCGTATCGGTGGTGACGGGATGGGAGACTCGGAGTCTGAACTAGGAGGCACCGAGTTGCACTTTGAAGGGCTGGTATTCATTGCACGTGGAATAGCAGAGCGCGTAGAACTTCGCCTAGAAAGGTGGAGTACGACAGTCTGATGAATACGAAGGTATAGTAAGTCATGCATCATGTGTAACGTCCAGCTTCAAGCGCTTCAGGGTTTAGTACATGTGGCAGCCTGAGGTATGAGGTAAAAGAGATTTTGGGCTTTCCGAACAGTAGCAGACAAGGATAAGCGACATTTCGAACTGAGCATTGTGAATTGAATGTCGCTCTCTACCAGCGTTGTTCTCGATCGAAATGGCAACGGGTGCAGAAGCTGGCATTGTATTACGTCTTCTACATACGAAAGGTTTGGTTACCCAACTGGTGAATCTAGCAGTATGATGAAGAAAGAATCTGCGTATGTACACCAAAGTAGGAAAACAATAAAGTATAGATAACAATCAGAGATCGGTCACCCGGTGTCAGGTGTAAGCCGGTGGAAGTGGTTCATTGGATAAACCCTGCGCCCAGTCGGACTCTCGCTGGGCTTGTAAATAGTCCATCTGGTCTCTCAGTTGCTGCATTTCGTTACGCAACAGGGCAAGCTCCGGACTACTACTAGTAGGCCGTGACGGGCCAGCTGCTGACGGATCACCAATGTCATCAGCAGACCTAGCATTCCGAAGTGACCTTAAGTTGTCCAACTCATGCCGTGCGGACCGAATGCGTTCGTCGAGTTCTCTTTGGCGCGCTTCTCGGAGTCTACCTGCTTTGATCTGCGTTGGCTGGTCTGGGACTGGAATTTCGCGTTTGTAGTATGGTTGATGGCGTGGGCCCAGGGAGACATCGATGTTTAAGATTCCTTCAGCATTCCCGTTTCCGAGTCGAACTTGAGGTGCTCGACGCAAACGGCGGACAAGGAATACGAGGACTAGGGTGATCACCGCTAGTCCTCCGAGGGTGCTTCCTACTATAACGCCAATCTTTGATGACGAACTTTGCGGACTCGGAGAAGGGGTCGTGCTGGCCGTACTACCCGTAGAAGATGAACTGGTAGTTGAAGGGAAAACAACACTGGTGGATGAAGGTGTGTTCTGAGAAGCGGGTGCTTCCAAGTCTACACTAAATACATGATGGAGACCAAGTTATTCAATTCTTACAAAGTAAAACAATAGCTTACGTGTAGATGGCCCAATC
Organism: Amanita muscaria Koide BX008; assembly: GCA_000827485.1. Classification (NCBI taxonomy): domain Eukaryota; kingdom Fungi; phylum Basidiomycota; class Agaricomycetes; order Agaricales; family Amanitaceae; genus Amanita; species Amanita muscaria. Next base: position 123,445 of record KN818289.1, on the reverse strand, counting down.
AAAAGTAACTTGGAAACCCGGCCTAGAGCCACTCATTTGATTCTCCCCAATAACAAGTTCGTGTGGTGTATTGGCCAGACCACTTGCAGAAAAGATTGTTGCATTGTATATCAGGTCTGTACTGTTAACTGGATAATGATAAAAGTTCCCAGCATATTGCCCATCAAGGGTGATATTGGCATACGTAACAACTCTGAGAGGAACGATATCGGCCATGAAATCGGGTAGAATGACGAAGACCCAGACGGCAACACCTATTTCAATGAAAATGGGTTACTTCCTGGCGTTGCATGACATATGTAAATAATGTAATGGGATCCATACCTGTGAACCGTAGTGTAAGATTTATATTCCCAAAAGTAATTTGATTGACCATCCAGGTCCCATCGAAAGCCTTTGCTGTGTCTGGTCGAACTTGAAGATAGCATGCTGTATCTGTATCTGGACAAGTCTGATCGACCCAGACATGTTGCGGTTGGTATATCGGCACGAAACCTGTCACCGGATCTCCAAAATTGCTGTCTATGGTTCTGTTGACTAGAACTGCGCGACAGATAGGGATGGTGAAAAGAACAAGAAGTATTCTGTAGAAGGTGCGATTCCGGCTCACGGTTCTGAGCCTGGCCCACTTATACATATTCGCTTCGGGTTGGGGGGAAAGCAGGAATATGGACGGAAGCAATGTTTCCAAGGCGAATTGCGACGAAGGTGCCTCAATATCTTCACATCGATGAACTAACAATAGGTTATAGCTTCACACAAAAATGCACATACTTACAGAGTGTAGTGAATAGAACACTGGCAGTAGCAACAGGTTCAAGTGCACTATCCCTGAATCAAAAAAAACAGTCATTAACGTTACAATAACATGAGCGACTCAGTCATGTTTGTGAAGCGTGTGAACAGCTGTGTTGAGAATATCAGAGAGTCAGCAGCGGATATATTACCATCTCCGATTCGCCGCGATCTGATTTCATTTCTTATCGTGATGTGATTGTCTCACGGTCGCCTAGGCGTCCGTCGTTTAGTTATGTAAAGACCAATATAAGTCTTCGTCAACTGTTAATTATTGTTCGTTTCCGGCGTTCAAGGTGACAAAGTGGCACTTGGATGAGCCCAAGAGGGAACAACATGAGATGGGTCAAGTCAACAGGACAGCAAACAGTGTCAAGGATATTGTCACAGACTTTGTGTCGTCGAAAGTGGTCTGGTCCTCAGGCTAGTAATGCTGTGATCAGCTAACGAACAGGTACTTGAAGTACCATATATATTTGATGGATGCAACTCCATCAGCAATATCGAGACGTCAAAACCCGAGTTGGCCTTCAAGTGAGCTCCTTGTGCTATACTTAGGTTGATGTGGATCGGGGCGCTTCAGATACCTCTACTAGTACGGACAGTCCACATTATTGGTCTCTGAGCAGAACAATCCTTATCTGAGTCGTTCATCCCATCGTTGAATGTTAATTGCTAATGCTTTCTTTGATTTTGGAACGACAGCAAAGGCAGTGCATTTGAATTGGTTGCCGCTGCAAGTGTTCTATTCACACACTCTGTCATCCATAGTGATCCATGTATGTCACCGTCATCCCCCTGCCTTGATGCAGATGCCTGATGCTCCTGCCACCACCACAGGTTCATATTCCTGCTTTCTCCCACTAAACCTCAATTGGAATGTATAAGTGGGCCAGGCCCGCCGAGCCGGAATCGCGCCTTTTACAGAACACTTCGTTTACTTTTCGCGATTCCCGTCTGTCACGCAATTCTGGTCAACCAAACGATAGACAGCAATAAGGGAGACCCAGTGACGGGTTTCGTGCCGATATACCAACCGCGAGGTCCCTGGGCCGATGAGACTTGTTCAGGATGCTATATCCAACCAGACACTACAAAGGCCTTCGATGGGATCTGGAATGCTGCGACCTATCATCCTGAGTTGTAGAATGTGAATTTTACACTACAATTCACAGGTATGGATCTCATTGCCAATGTTGTGCAACGCCAAGACCTGAGAAATACATGCCGTCTGGGTCTTCTTCATCCTTTCTAATGCCAATGTCCACGGCCCTGGTACCACGGCTAATACGCAGGTCAATATCACCCTCGATGGGCAGCATGCTGGGTCCTTCTCTCATGACCCAGATTTGACTACGCAAGACCTAATATACAATGCACCAATCTTTTCCCAAAGCAATCTGGCCAATGCACCGCACGAACTCGTCATTGCGACGAACGACTATCCGATTAGTACTTTCATCAATTTCGACTGGGCCATCTACAGGTAAGCTATCGCTTCTACTTTAGATGGACTGACAAATCTCATGATATTTTAGTGTGGAAGTGGACACACCCACCCGAGTCAGAGCACATCCTCATCGACCTCATCCACCACTACTGCAACGACCAACTCGTTGTCTACTAGCCGCACATCTTCATCTACTCCTACGAACAGCACATCTTCAACTACTCTAAACGGACACACACCCGCCTCTCAGAGCACATCCTCATCCATCAGTAGTACTGGTTTTCCTTCTACTACCAATTCATCTTCTACAGTTTCCACGCCTTCACCTACCCCCACTCCGCAAAACTCGTCATCGAAAATTGGCATTATAGTAGGAGGCACCCTCGGAGGACTAGCAGTGATCATCCTAGTTCTCCTATTCCTTGTCCGCCGTTCGCGTCGAGCACCTCCAGTTCGATACGAGAATACTGAAGGAATGTTGGGTGTCGGTGTCCTACCACGCCCGCTCAACCCACAAACTCCTATCCCAGACCATCTAAACCAAACCAAAGCGGCTAGAATCCGAGAAGCAGAAATCGGCGAGCGCATTCGGTCCGCACAGCGCGAGATGGACACTTTAAACTCTCAGTCTGCTAGTCAAGTTGGCAGTTCGTTGGCAGCTGGCTCGCCACGGCCTACATCGGAGCTTGGCTTGTTGCGTAGTGAGCTACGACAATTAAGAGACCAGATTGGAACTTTACAAGCCGAGCGAGGGCCCGACTTGGCGCTGGGTTTGTCCGATGAAGTTCCACCAGCTTACAGCCGGCATTGAGCTCCTAGCTATCCAACATGTGCCATAAGAGGGAATTTTTCCGAGTCTAAATATGGATGGACCATGTCGCTGTTAGACTTCTTACTCCTCAAATAAGTACTTTGATACAATGATCTGCAGTTTTTGCATTTGAGGTACCAGCTGCTGATTCGCGGAGAATGTCAAGAGGTGAAAGTAGTCTTTGTAAACATAATTTTACCGAGGATCCAGTGTCAAAACTTGGATGGCTAGTGTGAACGGTAGAATGTTCAATGGTGGTGACGTCAGTGGGTGCGAACCATTGAAGTACAAGGTGCTGGAGTTGACAGGAAGACCTGTCAAAGAACGAGTAACAGACCGCGGAGAAGATCGGGACGTTCAAGTACTGGTGGCGCAGCACGGGCAAATGGATTCGCAACTTTTCAATGCAGCAGTTGAGAGTGAACAACAGCGAGACGCTGGCGATGCCTAACGTTTGGAGGTGCGGCATAGCGATGAAGATACTAGTACGACGGACCGTCACGGACTTACTAAGCGGCTCCTCCTCCAGCGCCAAACTCTCCAGATTGCGTGCTCGGGAGTCGGGAGTCGGGAAAGTAATGTGAGCAAATTGCTGCTGTCACAATCGCACCGCTTGAGTTCCAGATTAAGTACATACTTAGTCAGGGCTGACCGGGACCAGTCAAAACACCATCGTTGTGGGCGCTCCGGGGAGACGTGAGTCAAGCGAGTCGCGTTTTGAGATATACACCACGGACAGAGGGGTTATTTTTACCAAGCTAAAACAGATGCTAAAAGATCACAGATTGTAGCCGGGAAAAAACTGTACTAATATGTTGATGAAATTTGCCCTTTTATCATTCCATTTTAGTGACATTTTAGCCACTTTTCTAATATGATGAGAAAATGTCAGACTCCTACCCAGTCTCGTCTGGAGGTGGGACGTCTTGACGATATTATGTAAGACTACGCTCCAGAGAGACTGGCACTTAACATATACAAATAAATGATCGGTTGCGTTACAAGTTGTGACGAGTAGCTTAGGTAAATGAGATCGGAGCGGACTTTAGAATTCTTCGGGTGTGCCGTGCGCGTTGATAGCAGCCTCGTGAACGGCGCGCAGCCCCCCACCCCATCGCTGACCGGCTTGATTCGAGGTGAGTCGCAAATTCATGAAATCATATATTTAGATCTTCTGACGCGGTTGATAGAACTTTTCGGCGGTCTATGCCATCAGACGTGGATACAGCGTCTCATATCCCTTCTATCGACGAAATCCGCTCACGAACATTCGAAGCTTTCGGAAAACGACCGTGTTTGTGGCAGGCTCGCACCTGCGAAGCCATTTTGCGGGGAGATAGGGATGTCATCTCGATAGCTGGTACCGGAATGGGGAAGACACTTACTTTTTGGATGCCACTGTTATTCCGCCCTCAAGGCATTCTCCTCGTTATTACACCCCTCAATATCTTAGGAAAGCAGAATGTGGAGACTTTAGAAAAAGCTGGGATTCATGGGATTTTTGTTTCGAGAGGAACAGCTTCGGAACAAATTTTTCGTGTGAGTAATGTTTTAATCCTCATGTACGTTTCCCGTTAATGTGAATATCCCAGGCAATATCATCTTTCCGATACCGTGTCATTGTTGTTAATCCCGAGGAACTCATGCGTGACAAAGGTGGTTTTGAGAAGCTCATGAAGGACCGTTTATTCGTCAACTCTCTTATTAGCATGGTCATTGACGAGGCTCATTGCATCTCCCAATGGGGTTCTTTTCGTCCCGAATATCGACATATTGGCCAATTGCGCTATCTCCAGCGCAAACAGTGTCCGTACCTTATCACGTCGGCAACACTATCACCGGCAATCATTCAAGATATCAAGAAGGTTCTGAATCTTGATGAAGACAAATTACTGCTTTCACGTTGTTCCATTAATCGCACCAATTTTGCTATTGTCGTTCGACCTATTCTACATTCGCTGAGCAGCTTCGTTGACCTCAAATTTCTTTTAAACGACTGGAAGCCTGGCGATCCTCAGCCTCCAAAATTCCTTATTTTTTTCGACAACATTCAAACTTCTGTTCAAGCTGGAAAGGCCCTATGTCGCCTTTTACCGTTGGGATATCAACATCGTATTAAATGGTTCAATTCCGAGATGTCCGATACATTCAAGGAGACGGAGGTGGAGAGACTGGTGAAGGGTGAAACATGGGGGCTTATGACTACGGACTCATTTGGCATGGTGCGTAACATGCGTTCCTTGCTGTTTGAGACGAGTATACTAACTCTTTTCAAGGGGATGGATATACCCGACATTCAGATTGTTGGCCAATGGCGTGCCACTTTGCCAACTGTTTCGACGATCTGGCAGCGGTTTGGGCGATGTGTTCGTGACCCAACGCTTCAGGGCACAGTTTACTTGTTTGTGGAAAAGGAACATTTTGATGCCGAACGGCGCAAGGCCAAGGCTGCTAAAGAATCTAGGAAGCGAAAGCGTGCCGCTACTGTCAACAGGGCCGAGGAGGGTGCTAGTGGTGATGACGGAGAGGAGGACATACAGATGAAGAACACCAAGACAAAGAATAACACCCGAAACAAAATTGATCCTGTGGTTGATGATCTTGTGAACGCTGATGAGCGGGGCATTGGCTGCCGACGCCAGCCTTTCTTTGAGGTGTTCCAAGAGAGCATGTCAACAGCGTCTCATCTTGAATGCGATCCATCTACACCTGGAGGTTGCCCTCGTTGTCGCCCTGCTCCTATTCAGCTTTGTTGTGACATCCACAACCCTGAATTAGTGGCACAATTCACGGCCTCCGACCTTTCAATTGTGAAAGCTCCAGCGGCAGCTCGACGTTCGACCATTCCAGCCTCAGTCGAGATGAACGAGATAGGCAGGGCACTTGAATACGATCTTGAGATATGGCGGCGCGATAAGACGAAGGAAAAATATGGGCTTGCTTGTCTTAAGCATGAAGGAGCAGGACTGGTGATGGCCGAGACTGTCCGTGAGCGTATTGTCAAGTGTGCGCGTTTTGGAAAGATCAAGACGATCCCTCACCTTGAACGAGAGACGCGCTGGTTCGGCTCCCATGAATATGGTTCAGATATCATCCAGATTATCAATAAACATTATCCACGACAGCTCCCAATCATTTCCGAAAATATCGTCCCCCCTGCTCTCCTCCCCCTCTCCAACCAAATTCAACCGGTAAATCAATGTCAAAACAGTCAACTGGTAATGCAAAATGTCCCCCGCACCAAGCGCGTCATCACATGCAGTGTTTGTAACCGGCCAGGTCATAATAGTATGTCCCATCATTCAAACTTGTATTGTTCAATAATCTGATGATCGTTGCTAGTGAAGAACAAAGCCAAATGCCCTGGCGCACCAAGCATTCAACCATTGAGAAAAGAAAACATCCCACCCCTTCTTCCTTCACCGCTACTGCAGGATCCGCTTGCAACATCAAGTTCTCTATCATCGCTTTCGTTATCAGCCTCAATGCCGTCAAATCTTCCCATGTCATCAATTGTCTTCCCACCCGTTCACGGACTCTTATCCCATCTGAGTTCAGGGAATGAATGATCATCGATTATCATTTACATCAGCTCGCCTATTATATCATCGGCATTAGGTGCATCCTCTTCGTCTTGTTCCTTACCCGCCTCATCGCTTGCTCCTCCTTGGCCATGTGCCATCATACCGTGTCCCTTGTCTAACATATTAGGAACACAATAAACTGCTTTTCGTCCAGCTGTGAAAACGTGGGATGCCCGTTCTGCAATATACGCCCCTAAGTCTTTCAGTGTTTTCTCCATATTTGGCTCGGCATGCAAAACAGATGCCTTTGGTAAGGCAAAATTTTGTGCAACCACTTCCTGTGCACTCTTGTAAGTGCCGATGAGTGAAGACTCCTCTATTATTCTTTTAACAGTATAATTTGACCCTTGGCCACCATGATTGACCTAGAGACGTAAGTAATCCTGCGATCTTTGCTGCAAACTGACCTTTGAGTCCAGGTTATGCAACTCGACGAGCCAATCAACTGCCCGGAACTTCGCTGGCTTACCAGTCGGATTGATCAAGATATTGTATCGGATTGCACGGCAAAGACGTTCGGGATACTTGAAGTGCAAATCAAGCAAGAATTGTTCCAAGAATGTTGCATAGATGTGTTTTCCAGTCGACTTGAACAGCGGGATCCACGTAAGTATGCAAGTCTCAACTCGGCCAATGTCGCCTAAGTTCATCGCATAGGAAAGTTCCTCGTACAGTGCAAGATACACATTTATTAATTGCGCATTCTCCAAGACTTCGTCGCGCTCTGATTTTGGCTTAAGTCTCTCCAAAGATAAGTCTTCAGTGCTACAGAGCTCTTGTACTATTTGCTCAGCCATTTCTTCCAGCTCGTGAAGCATCGGTTGAGATTCAGAAAATTGATCAAGATCACCGTGTGCAGGATCCCTGCGTTCAGCTAGAACACGCCAACAGTCCAGTCGTCGACTGATTCCAGCATATGTGATCACTTGATGCATGCGACGGAATCCAGGTTTGGTCAACATGATGCCTGTTTCCCTTGGACGCAGGACTGTGATATCCCCATAAAGGTTTGTCTTATCTTTGTGTGCAACATCTGGTTTGACGAGAATACGATGCAGTGCATCAGCAGCAGCCATTTTTGCATGGAATAGACCAGGAACAAAGACCACGTGCTGCTTGCGATGGTATGGTGTCTCCTCAATCGATCGGTACTCTTGTGCAGTCTTGATTCGGGCTCCAGTCCCTAGGTCCCCATGGAAGAGGACGATGTAATCGCCTACATCAATATCTTGATTGTAAAACTCTTCGTCTATGTCGTCCGGATCGAATATACCGCCTTGTGCAAGAAGTTGATCGATTGCTTGAAGATTACCATTAGTCGTAGAGTTGTTCACCTCCATCGAGAACATTGGTTGAACAAGTGATTTAACGACTGGTATGGCTTCAACTTCCTCAGGTGGTTCAATATAATTGAGAAACTGTTGAAAATAGGCCGCGGAATGAGTACAAAGATCCCGAAGTAACAAGTACTTGATGAAGCGTTCGCGTCGAGAAAGTGATAAGCCAGATGGTTCAGGGTATAGTGGATGGATGTCACGGTAAGTCCTTCGTTCCGGTGGCATGTCCCTATTATTAGGATTGAGATGTGATTTTGCCCACAGCTCAGCTGAGCATTTTAGGTGTTCTCGTGTTACACCATGCTCCAGACGTATAAGCAAGCCCGAGGTAAGGTGTTTTAAAGTCTCGAAGGGGTTTTCGACAACAGGCATCGAAGTTTTTAGGTTAACGTCAAAATTGTCGTAGGCATAGCTTGCCAAAAGCGTCTGGCCAAGTTCACGCAAGGAACGGGAGGCTTCATTTGACAAGGACTTGATTGCTGTAAGAACGGCTGTCATTGAGATTGAGACCCCCATTCGCGCTAGAGCATTGACTACTCGTTCCGGAGTGCAGCAAGAATGAAGAAAAATCCCAACGAGCGACTGTAAGTTATTTGCTTTCTGGTTTGAACTTTGCATTAAAATGCTCGTAATCACAGCCTTCTTCTACCAACGACTCAGCCAAGCTGAAATCGAAGCGAAGCGAAACAACTGAGCCTCACGATAGTAAGCATTTTTTCTTTTTCTTTTCGCTTCGTTTCTCTCTTATCTTCTGGTGATGATGGAGCTCTGACTTGTCCCTCCAGCAGAACCTCGTCATCATCAGGATTTGCATGAGCATGAGCATGAGCAGCCCCAGACTCAGATGAACCTTGTTTTCGTCTGTTTCGAGCAGATAGCAGCACTTCCAGTAGTCCTGAAAGCATCGGCGCCTTAGAATCAATATCCACAGCAAGTTCTCCCAGTTTGAAATCTTCGACATCCTTTGGAATGGCCCGAAGCGCCGAAAAATGCCAGTTAGATTCGACGTCCACAAGAGCCTCGATTTCGGCAGCATATACTGAGTGAAGCGCTTCTCCAGCACATTTTTGAGCCTCTACAGAGACCTTCCGATGCTTCAGCAACGCATACACGAGGTCCCCAGCATCGTTAAGCAGTCCTACAGTATGCAAATTCTGTTTGAAGCGAGCTTCTGTTAATAAGGCCATTACAAGGTGTGAAACAGTCATTCCGCATTGCTCCAGGGCCTGAAACACGGGCCTGAAGTCGGCCTCAGGATGGGGACCATTCATGGATGAGATCAAGTAGCGAATATATGCGCAGACGTCGCCAACGACGATCCCCTCCTCCTCCCTCTATCCATGTATTTTTAGAATAATCTGAGTTTCAAAACAGCTCTGCCGAACATTTACATAATCATTATCTAAGCGAGCGTGATGAAAGACCAGCCAGCGTGACTTTGTTTGTATATGTTAAGTGCCAGTCTCTCTGGAGCGTAGTCTTACATAATATCGTCAAGACGTCCCACCTCCAGACGAGACTGGGTAGGAGTCTGAGAAAATGTTACCAAAATAGTTCCTTTGTGCCTGCCATTTTGGGTAAGTACTGCCAAAATAAGAAAGGACTACTAAAATATTGCTAAAAAATGGTGCTAACTGGCTAAAATGTCACTAAAAAGGAATGATAAAAGGGCAAGTTTCATCAACATATTAGTACAGTTTTTTCCCAGCTATATTTTATTTTTTAGCGATCTTTTAGCATCCGTTTTAACTTGATCAAAATAACCCCTTTGCCCGTGGTGATATCATCTAGCGTTTCAGGCACTGCAATGTGACTGGATTCGCGCTTTATTACCAGCTTGAACGAA